>JAUMJL010001862.1:0-191843 GCA_033558185.1 Dromococcyx pavoninus
GCGCGGTGCGCGGCAGGGTGAGGCGGCGCTCGGGTCGGGTCGGCTCCGCAGTCGCTGCCTGTCGGTCCCCGCGGGCAGCTGTGCCCACCGCCGCCGCCGCCAGAGCCGGGGCACGCCGCAGGCGCGATGCGGGGCCGCGGCGGCGCCCGGCCCTGACCAAAGATGGCCGCGCGGCCCGGGGGGAACATGGCGGGGGGCGGCCGGGGGGCGCGGGCGTTGCTGCTGCAGCTGCCGCTGCTGCTGCTGCTCGGGTGCTGCCCGGCCCCGCGGCCCCCGGGCGCTGCCGCCGCCGCCGCGCCGCCTGCCGCCGTGCCCTCCTCGGCGGCGGAGGAGACGGTGATCATCGGTCTGCGGCTGGAGGACACGGACGACGTCTCCTTCATGGAGGGGGGCGCGCTGCGTGTGAGCGAGCGCACGCGGGTGAAGCTGCGGGTGTACGGGCAGAACATCAACAACGAGACGTGGTCGCGCATCGCCTTCACGGAGCACGAGCGGCAGCGGGGCGGGCGGGGGGCGGCGGGGGCCGCGGGGCGCAGCGGGGCGGTGGGAGGTGGTGGCGGAGCTGCGGCCGCGGCCCCGCAGCGCTGCGGCATCCGCACCTCGGACATCATCATCCTGCCGCACATCGTGCTCAACCGGCGCACCTCGGGCATCATCGAGATCGAGATCAAGCCCCTGCGCAAGACCGAGAAGAGCAAGTCCTACTACCTGTGCACCTCGGTGTCTGCCCCCGCTGCCGCTGCCCTGGGACCCGGGGCCCCCGGTGGGCTGGCGGGGGCTGAGGGGCCGCCCGGGCACCCGCCCTGGGGTGAGACCACCTGGATCTACCATGATGGCGAGGACACCAAGATGATCGTGGGCG
This sequence comes from Dromococcyx pavoninus, assembly GCA_033558185.1. Classification (NCBI taxonomy): domain Eukaryota; kingdom Metazoa; phylum Chordata; class Aves; order Cuculiformes; family Neomorphidae; genus Dromococcyx; species Dromococcyx pavoninus. The sequence goes on from JAUMJL010001862.1 coordinate 863, forward strand.
AGGAGAAGAAGTTCCTGCTGCCCTTCTGGCTGCAGGTCATCTTCATCTCGCTCCTGCTCTGCCTCTCGGGCATGTTCAGCGGCCTCAACCTGGGGCTCATGGCACTGGACCCCATGGAGCTGCGCATCGTGCAGAACTGTGGCACAGACAAAGAGAAGAACTACGCCAAGCGCATCGAGCCTGTGCGCCGCCAGGGTAACTACCTGCTCTGTTCCCTCCTCCTCGGCAATGTCCTGGTCAACACCACGCTTACCATTCTGTTGGACGACATCGCTGGCTCTGGGCTGGTGGCCGTAGTGGTCTCCACCATCGGTATCGTCATCTTCGGCGAGATCGTGCCGCAGGCCATTTGCTCTCGGCACGGCCTGGCCGTGGGCGCCAACACCATCTTCCTCACCAAGTTTTTCATGATGATGACCTTCCCGGCCTCCTACCCCGTCAGCAAGTTGCTGGACTGTGTCCTGGGCCAGGAGATCGGCACGGTCTATAACCGTGAGAAGTTGTTGGAGATGCTGCGAGTCACCGACCCCTACAATGACCTAGTCAAGGAGGAGCTCAACATTATTCAAGGAGCCCTGGAGCTGCGCACCAAGACGGTAGAGGATGTGATGACTCCCCTCCGAGACTGCTTCATGATTGCTGCTGAGGCTGTGCTTGACTTCAACACTATGTCTGAGATCATGGAGAGCGGTTATACCCGCATCCCCGTTTTTGAGGGTGACCGCTCCAACATCGTGGACTTACTCTTTGTTAAGGACCTGGCTTTTGTGGACCCTGATGACTGCACTCCTCTCAAGACCATCACCCGCTTCTACAACCACCCGCTGCACTTTGTCTTCAACGACACTAAGCTTGATGCCATGCTGGAGGAGTTCAAGAAAGGTGGGCTCGTGCCTGAGGCGGGGATGTGGGATGCTGCTCAGTGGCGACCAGCATCTGCCTTCCTATGGCGAGCTGGCTGTGGAGGCAAGGGAGCTCTGCAGAGAGATCCTTTCAAGTTCCTGTTTGCAGAGGGATTTGGGAAGGTGCATCTGGGGCCTGTGTTTAGGTATCTGCAAGATCTGCAGGTTGCCTGCGCCAGAAAGCTAATACGCAGCTGGTATGTGCCCCCGGCCTCTTTTCCCCACTGCACTGGGATGTGTGTGTGGGCACGGTGCCAAGCAAGGTTGTTTTCTTTCTTGGTTTTTCCACTCATCTGTCCATTATACTGTGAGCCGCTGACGGGAATCTGCGCCCGTTACTTGCCTGTGTCTTCCCTGTGCTTTTTCAGCTGGCCTGACAGTGAGGAGTGGGTGGACTGCTTGGATAGGTCACACGGATCTTTCAGGCTCCATCGTGCACACGTGCTGAGATAAACAAGGCATTTTAGCTCCATTCATAGGCTCAGCTGTCCAACCTCAGACCTCAGCTCTGTGCTCACGTTCCTGTTGTTTTGAGTGATGCTTTGATCTTGTAACTCATAAATAGTTTCAGGGTCTTACTATATTCAAAAGCACCCATTGATGCCACAGTTCAGAGTTACAAGTCTTTTCCCCCAGGCTTCCCACCACAGACATGATCATTTCTGCCTCACTGGTGTAGTGTATGTATTAGTTGCATCAGAATGGGACTGTTAATTCTAGGAGGTGTTGATCTGGCAAATGCATCTTAATTCCTGTTATAAGCTTTTGCTTATGAGGAAGGAAAATACTTTTCTCCTTTTAAAATTTGTTCATCTCTGCAGGTCAAATAGTAATAATGCTGTGTGGCTTGTGCGGGGAAGTGCTTTCAAAGAAATAATTAAGTGAAATTTCAAACAGACTGGATGTGTGGTCTCCTGTGCTGAAAAATTGGAGGCAATGGCAACGCCACGGAGCTTTTTTGTACCCGGGGGGAAGATGTGATCAAATTGCCACCAAGCAGCTCAGTCCCTGGGAGATGATCTGGCTGAAAGAGGAGATCTTTACAGCTGCACAGACCCCACAGTTAGGCTAATGGGGAATGTCTGAGTTCACCTTTTATCAACTGCAAAAGTTACCTTGAAAAGAACTTCGTAAATTGGTGAATGTCCTTTCTAGGTAGCAAATTTAAATTAATACTTACATTTCAGGAGCTGTTTTGTCTATGCACTGAACTTTGACATCATGGCATTTGATCTTTCTTCCTGCTGAACTTAGTTTTGGGAATTTGGAGGGTTGTCCCGTTAGTTTCCTCATCTTTATTTCATCTTCCCAGGTAGAAAGAGGACGCATTCCTGGTTTTTACTGACCTGTGCAGCAGTGGGTTTCTTTATCTGTTTCTGCCTTTGTGTAGTGATGGGGAAATCCTACTTGAGTTTGGAGCTGCTGAAGGAGAGATGAGGGAGAGCCTCCCTCACTGTGGTTTCTGCACTGTGAGATTTGCAGCTTGGATCTGAGAAACTCAGTTGTGTCACTTAGCTGCTGGCTGGTTAAGATGGATTTTGCTGCGTGTGCAGGCACAGGGTGGTTCTTCCCTACCCCCATTATTCAGACTCCAGGTAGCGTGATGACATTCTTAACCTGTAGTGAGGCTCATGTTTTTTCTAGTTTCATTTGTAGCAATGTGTCTGAAGAAATGAGTATTAGGTTGGTTGCTTTTATTTCCCCTGTCTGAAAGAGATGAAATGCACTGCTGTGTGTTAACATAGGAGTACTTTTCTTTAATAGCTGGGTAAAATCAGTGCACATTTAAATCCTGCAGGTGTGGCTATGCCAAATATGCCTTCTTACCGTTTCTGAAACTTGTGCTTAAAATAGGTTTCTTAAATTCTCCTGGCTGGTTTGGAAGGTGCAGATCAGAGACCGCTTTCCCTGATACCGAGAGGACTTCCCTTGCCTGCACTAGGAAACAGCCCAGTAGCACAAGTTTAGGATGACTTTGCAATGTGTGTGTTCCTTTCCTAGACTGCCGTGTCCTGGAATAGTCTTTGTAGTTCTGAGTTAATTCAGACTAGTTTGATCTTACCTGTTTACTCCGGAATATCTGTCTGTGTTGACAAGCCCTGGTGTTAGGATCAGCTCTGTCCTAACTGGTTTCTCTAAAATGCAGATATGGTGGAAATAAATGCCTTCCTTTGTGTCCTTTGAAATGAGTGTAAATGACTGATAGCTCGCTTGATCTGGCATAACATAGTGTCTTTTGCAAGAGTTCTTCAAACTTTCTCCTTCAGAGCAACCTTGCCAAATTCCCATGAGAATGTACAAATTAAGGGTGAGATTCAAACTGCATATTACTCTCTGGTAGAGTGTTGAAAATAAATAAGCTTACAGTATTTAATCATTCCCTTCCCATCATGTTGACCTTCTGATGCATTAGGCTTGCTTAAAAACTCATGTGTATGTCATTTTTTTTCCACCCAAGTTGCTGTGACCACTCTGTGGTGCAATGGGTGGCTCGTGCAATAGTGCTGTTGGTGGAATATTTTTGCTTTAAGGAGAGAGGCTTGGGTTTTAAGAAGTTGGTAATTAGCTTGAGAGGTGGGGTTTTGAAGCTCGCTTTTTGGACGGGGCAAAACATGCAAGACCTAAACATGGAATGAAGGCTTAGGAGGAGCTTAAAAGTCAAACACAGCAGGATATGCATCCTTATGGTGTTGTGGAAGATGAAATGGGTAGTTCTATGCTTGTTCTGATGTTTAGGCTGAAGAGCTGGAGGATTTGATGATGGGACTGTTATTACTGTTCTTTGCCCACAGTTGTAAAATAAGTATCTATTTCACTTCCATGCTGCCAGGCAAGAAACTTAATTTTGAGAGTTGCAGGACATTCCCATTCTTTTGTTGCTCTGATCTTTTAAAGTGTGGATAAATGTGATCTCTGAAGGAGTCTGAAAAAAATCTTCTCTGATAACAAGTGTTGTATACTAACAAATAAATAGCTTTTGAAAGAGGGACAATTTTCTGTTCTCGTTGACACACCCTAAGTCTCTACCAGCGCTGTCAAATCTGTTCGCCTACAAATTGCGCAGACTAAGCGTTCAACTTATTTGTATTCAGTCATTCAAATTTATTGCGAAGAAGCCTAGGGTACCCTTTCTGCTGGCCTAGGAAATGGCCTGCCTGACTTAGCTCAAGGGGTATCTCATTTGAAATAAGACCACTCCCAGCTAATCTGAAGTTGTCAGCTGCCATAAAGGAAGGAAGATGTTACCTTTTCCAGGATCGATTCGTGTCCTGGCTCCTAAGCTGCAGCAGGGAGTAAATAAGCGACAGTCATTTTTGGAAAGAAGCTAGTCAACTGTCTCATTGGTCTCTTTTTTTCTTGTTGACAAATGGATGGGGTTTTTTTTCTTTCCCCTTTGTGACAGTTTTCCTAGGTCCCTGCTCAAATGCTTACTGGCACTTGCTCTTGGTGTTTTTCACAGGCAGATCTCTGCATGTGTGATCCTCAATCCAAAGCATTCTATTTCTAGCTCCCTGCCTGCCAGAGCTACAAGAATTCAGCTTGAAAAGCCTGATGTTATAATGCTAATATTTTAAGATTGGCCCACGTTCTACAAGCCATTGTATGTCTGCTTTCCTGGTGGCCTAGAAAGGTTTGGAGGGCAGCAGTTTCTCAGTCAGATTCTTCCTTATCTGGGGACTTTGAGTCATATGTTGTGATCTTATCTATATCTGTCTCCACTTTTATGTTACACTGAATATCAGAGTTAATAACGTATTACAAAGAAGTCACAGTAACTGTGTGGTTCAGTTCTGAGCTCTTGTTTTCTGAATCACATGGCAGCCTTAAGAAAATTCTGTTAAAGGCATAGCCAACTGGACCTGAAAAGATTTTTCTTTCATATAAAACCTTGTCAGATTTAACTTGATAATCTCTTCACAATCTCTTGGTCTCATATAGTCTATTTTTAATACCATGTGTGGCTATATTTAGTGTGGACATAGGACCTGGAGAAAAACTTTGTCCATTTCTTTTCTGGTTCCTCTTCCCCTGCCAAAGAAAACCAAGCCCCAGCATCCTGAAACCTAAAACCCTTACTTTTGAGGGAGCAGAGAAGATTACCTAGACCTACTTACTCTTCTTTTGAGCACATAGATATTATTTTTAGAAGCAGATAGGACAGCGAGTGATTGGTAGCCCAGAGATCAAAAGTTCTTAATTCCTGTTGTTGGTCTGAGGTTTTTTTCTGTTATTATGTCACTTACCTGTCTGATACAACTCTAACCCAGTCTTGTAGGGTGGCTTCTTTCCTGATTGCTTTCAGGTTTTGTGGGTTCCCATCCTGCAGAATCTGAGACCACGCTTCACATGAGTAACGTTTATTTATAGGATCCGAATGCTCACTTTGTAGTTAATCTAAAACGTTTTCTGTCCCCTGAGCCGTTTTTCTGTATAAGCCTATGACTGCAGTGTTGTTAGAAACTGGAAGAAACTACGTAAATATCTTCTGGTATTATCAAAGGCATGTAAAATGTCTTCTTGGAAAACTATAATTTTCAAGGCTGCTTGGCTAACAGAAGGCATTTCCACCAATCCTTTCAGGGAAATTAGTATAAAGGGAAGGGTGTTGAGGAGGTCCAGCGTGGAGACTTTTTTGTGTGAAGAGAGTAAGGGAGTGGTAGATGGGAGGAAATTTGCCACTGCGATATGGAAAACTTAGCATTATATGCCTGCAGATTTGTTCCATGAACGAAAATTGCATGTGGGGGTGGGGGTTGCCTCGTGACAAACTGTTTCTTGGCTGTCTGACAGCGTAGCGCCCGCCAGGTACTGCACTGCTAAGAGCTTTGCTGGCCTTGCTGAGCTCCTGGGGGATGTGTGCTCGTTCCACTGGAGAGGAGCAGATGTGGGTTACTGCAGGCAGTCCTTCTACTGGTGTGCTGAGGGGAAGACATCAAGGAGAATGCATTCGAGAACAGCTCCAGTCCTTCCTGGGCTCCCTCCTGTGAAGCCTTTCTAGGGACCAGGAGAAGAAGAGATGCTTGTGGAGAGGTGCTTCTTCACTCTGGCCTTGGTGAGGAGCCCAGCTGGAGGCTCCGTTCAGCTGTGGAGATTAGAAAGAAATACGTTGTTCAGGTGGTTGGCACAGAGAGGAGTAAATGAATTAAATGGCTTGAGTAGTAGATGTTCAAATCTGACACTCATGTTGAGTATGATTCTTGGTTTGCTTTTTAACTGATTGTTAGCAACTCTTGTCAGTCAACGAAGACAAGAAGTTGCCTTTTTCTGCCCTCAGCTGTTTGCTAACTTAGCTAATGCTTTCCTGTGCTGAAGCTGATGGGAGTGAATTCCACCACAAGTGAACCACATTCCTATCTGCTTTCTCTGTATCTGTAAAGATTATCTGTAATAGGCACAGATGTGAACTTCAGGTCAGTCTGTGCAGCCAGCAGCATTTCATGGCCAATTTGGGAGTAGAATAGAGAGAAGAGGTACATTGTCAACTTCCAAGCAAATTCAGTGTGCAGGAAAATGATCAGGTAGTTAACCATTGCCATATTCTTCCAGGGCTGAGATTTTTTGAGTTTTGGTATTTCCCTGCCTACATGATGTTCTGAGGAGCAGAACTCTTTCTCGGTGAACTTCAGATGACTTTTAAGGATGTAAAAAACAATGACAGCAAATCCTGTGCAATACTGCGTGTCTGACAATGGCTATGGCTGCTTAGAGAAACTATTAGAAAAGAGCAAATTTGTTTTGTTTGCCACAGAAGCTTACTGATCTCATCAGGCTGCAATTCCAGAAGTTCTGGAACTAAAGATACTCTCTTTATTAAATAGCCCTAGGTGCTTATTTCTTTCTGTGATTTTGTGTTCACCAGCACTGAACCTTTGTTGGCTCTTGCACACAGACAAACAGCAGTAGTGGAGTATCTACTGTCAGTAGCTTTGTAGGGCTAGTGGCAGAAAGAGGTGGTCTAAAGGTTGCATTTCTGACCACAACATATGTATGAAGCCATTACAGGGTAGGTTTTGTTTTGACAGGCTATCTAGCTGCTAATTGGGCAAATGAGGAGTTAACGACCTCACGCTTCATACATAAGCCCTGTTTCCCTTCCCCCTTTATTGAAGGAACAGTTATAGTGAGTGGATTTTGGGGAGTTACTGGAATCATAGAATCGTTAAGGTTGGAAAAAACTTCCAAGGTCATCAAGTCCAACCCTCAGCCCAGCACCACTGTGCCTACTAAACCATGTCCAGAAGCACCACATCCACACATTTTTTGAATACCTCCAGGCATGGTGACTCCAGCACTTCCCTGGGCTGACTGTTATGAACCTTCACTGCTCTTTTGTAGAGGAAATTTTTCCTGTTATCCAATCTAACCTGTCCCGATGCAACTTGAGGCGATTTCCTCTCATCCTATCACTTGTTACTTGGTTGAAGAGATCAGCACCCACCTTGCTACAGTCTCCTTTCAGGCAGTTGTAGAGAGGAATAAGGTCTCCCCTCAGCCTCCTCTTCTCCAGTCTAAACAACTCCAGTTCCTTCAGCCGCTCCTCAAAAGACTTGTGCTCCAGACCCTTCACCAGCTACTAGGTAACTTATCTTGGAGCATGAGTGATGTTAAACTGTTGAGAAGATCTGCTCATCTTTCTAGTGTTGATCAGTGTCACATTTTGTCTTGTTCTCTTGGAGGGCAGACATTCTAGTGCAGAGAAATTAAGACCTGGAGAATGTGAAGTCTCATTACCTCTTTTAAACGCTTGACAATGTATACTTAATATTGAGTCATAAGACATTTTTATAGATACTTAGGTACGATCAAGTAGGCCTAGAATGAAATGAGTGGCCAAGCAGTGTGTTGAATGAGTCTATATTTCACCCTGCCTTGCTTTTTCCATTAATATTTAACAAGAGCTCACTCAGCTTATGTGCCTCTACAGAGCTGTGGTGCGATTGCCAGGTCTAGGTAGACCAATTGCGCTTCTAGTATTGAGTCCATCCCAGTGTCACTAACAGAGCTTGTAAATCCAGCCCTCGGCATGGAATACTGTAGTGCTCTGACCCATACTCCAGTGAGCATGACCTCACACTCTTGTTTATTTGACAAGGTCCTGAAATACAGTCTACAAAAGTAAGAGTGTAAATACGTGGTGCTAATGAGCTACGTGGCTACCAGTCCCAGATCAGCTGGTTGATCCAGCCTGGCTCCTGCAGAGGTCATTGACTCATTTCAGGACTATCTAATGATGGGGATCTGTTTCACTATTTCTTGTTGAAAAGTGATACATAGATCTTTCATTAACCTTTTTCTGGTGGAATCCACCTTTTCCCTTAGCCTGGGAATCTATATGACCCAAAAGCTGCTGGCAAAAGAACCTGTGCTGGGAAAAGACTAGGGCTAAGTGTGATGGTAATAAAGCATCTGTGAGAAGGACATGAAAAGTAAAGCTGGTTAAGGAACTATACGGGAAAGAGATATCCTAGTCACCTCAGTGTAGGTCTTCTTACAGAAAGGCAGGTGTATGGAAGAGAAAGGGATGGCGAGGAACAGGTAAGTTGAGAAGCCCTTGGGTATTCTAAATATGGTTTTGTACAACATAGGGTAATGAAGATGTGATTCTTCAAAACTTTATTATGAGTTGAGGCAGAGAAACAAAAGTCTAATGAAAGATTTCCCATAGCTTCTTTAAAAAAAAAAAACAACAAACCAAACCAACAAAACACTCACCAAAGCCTCCCACTAATGTTAGGAGTTGAGGAAATGCAACCATACTGTGTCTTTCACAAAGTGGACTTGGATGAACCAGGTCCCAGTTTGATATTCCAACTTGAAACACAAAGTTGCAACATCAGAATGGAGGATGAAGGAGAGATCCACCATGCTTAGAGAAAAAATGGATGTTCCTTTGACTTGCCACTGGGAGTTGCATGTGCCTGATATGCTTAAGACAGTGGCCGTCTCAGCCTGTATTTCCATTCTTGGTCCCAAATTAACAAAGAGGCTTTGATTCTTTCCAAACTTGTCTCCAGTGGTTCTTTCCTTTTTTTTGTCCTTCTTTACTAAAAAGTGCTCTCTTCCCTGTTTACAGCTCTGTCTGTAGTAGCTTTCCACTCTGAAGAGTCATGAGTAGGGGCCCTTGGAGACCTTCAATCCATTGTTCTCATTTTTTTGTGTTAAAATTGCCTGGGAGCCTTCCAGAATTTTGGTAGGCAGCCAGTTTTCACTGAAGAGAAGAATGACTCAGGATCTGCCACACTTATGTGCTCAACCTGTAAATTCAAATGATGTTTCTTTGTCTAGGTTGGCTGGCATGTTGGAGATAAGGATTCTTACAAGGGTGTTTGTGGTTATTTCTGTGATTAAAAGACATCAGACTTGCTCTTTAGCTACTGGTGATACCATCTGCTCGAGAGGACTAGGGAAAGAATACTAGAAAAGTAACTTGTCTTGTAACCAAGTTGTCTTAAAATACCCAAGCTCTAGATTGAACAGAAACCACAAAGCTAAGAAAGCTTGTGTGAATGAGACTTACCTCTTGTCTCTTTCTATTGAGGCATTTTGCTTGTAAATCTTAAGTGGGTACAATAATTTCAGTGTTTAAATATGAAGCAACACCCCTTCTCATCAAGGAGTTATAGTTGAGTAAGTGCGATGCCTGTCAATCTAGGAACTGAAACCTGGTGATTATTGAGGCCTCGAGAGTTAAAAGTTAACGTGATTCTGCTGCTGTTACTAATTAACTGAGCTTTGCTCCAGCCAAGGGAGCTGGGGCCAGAAGATGAGCACATACATTTAGTACAAAAGATCTGTGTAGTTTTGTTTTCTGTAATGCTTTCTGTTGGGATTGCACCATTCCTTTGCTGGCAGTCCTAAAAGGATCTGGTCTTCTAATGAGAGTGGTGCTCTACCATTCCTTTCTGCAGGGTGAACTGTGCCATCGAGACCGGGCTCCTACTTGCTTGAGGTTCCCTCCTGCAGCAAGCATGAATAAAAGTTGTTGGTTTTTATGGTGGTGTAATCTCTTACAGTGATATGATGGAGTCATCCACGACTGTTGATCTCTGCGGAGGTGAACAAGGCTTTATTTTCCACCCCTGTCCATGGGTAATAAGGGCAACAAAATGCTGACTCTGCCTCAGTTGGATACTCTGCTGCCAGCAAACAATTTTAAGACTGATCTTGCCATTTCTAGTTTCCTTCCAGTACTCCACCTCCTGCCTGCCTTTTGCACTGGGGGGTTCAAAGTGCAGCCCTTGGCTGAAAGTGAGCCTGTAGGACCCCTTTCCATGCAACAGTTATGTGAGGACAAGGATGATTAGTTGCCCACTTTTATTGCTTGTGAATTGCTTGTCAGCAATTTCTAGATTCCTACAACAAAGGAAGAAAATCTGCCGGTGTGAACTTGTTCTTGATAAAAATTTACAATCTGGCATTGAAAGTAGGTGTGGTTGTGGGTTTTGGGCAAGCTGCAGGCTTGCTTCTTCCTATCTAGCCTGGGACATCTTTCCATTGGAAGCAAGTACAGCTCTTACAGTTACAATTCCCGTACACAGCAAGTGTAGACAGAGGCTTTCAGTTGATATTACAGGGCATATGGTAAGAGGCTTCAGTGAAAGGTAGGCCTAGATTGTGACTAAGAGTTATTCAGTAGCTCTAGCTGAGAACTCCAAGGGACATCACTAAGTTTTTGTTTCAAGGTGCATAAATTAGTATGGTATATTTTGCTATGTGAATTTGTGTAGGGTCCCCCCTGTGTAACTGAGGTATGTGTACCAATAAAGCTTATTGACTTCCAGCTTTCATTTTAGTGCCTTGATGTAATATGTGGGGAGGGGGAGGAAGCATCTCTCAAGATACCAGTTTTATGAAACATTACTGTGTAGGTCTTGTTTTTCCTTCCGCAGAGGAGAGGAGTAAGGGATCCCTTTCTGGAGACTGGGGCAGTGGTCCTGCGAATAGCTCACCGTATAGGCTATGTGGTTGTAGTGGTATGGGGTTTGTGCTGCTCTTCAGGTATGATCTGGTCTTTGTTGTATGCTGGTTCCTTGCCCTCATGGGAATACCTTTCATCTTGTTGATATTCTGGTTCGCCTAGAGCCTTTTGGAGTGGTTAGGCTTGAAAACACTGATAACTCCACAGCTAAATTCAAGAACTTCATAGGGCTCATTGGGGGTGTTGTGTTATTTTTTTTTCTCTTACTGTTGAAGATTTGCTGTGCTATGTGAACGGGATTTCTCCCAGAGAAATCAAAATACTATCAAAATTCCTGTCTATTACTCTCTCTTACTGAAAATCCTGTACAATATACATTAGTACTTTAGCTGCTAAAACTCTTGAATGCTCACTTGCAAGAGAAATGAGAAACTTTCTTGAACATGGTGGGGAAAGCCTGTTTCTGTTCCTTCCTGTGACCCTTACAGAGATCACAACACGCTTAAAGCTTTATTTCCATTCCATGTGACAGAGCGTGCCTCTCCATTATAATCAGGACTGACAGTTTTGTAGGGCTTTCTGTTCAGTTGATAAGGACCCTGGAGGGATGACGATCACTAACGTGGGATTGCTTTGCCGGCAGTTTACTGGTTTAATCCAATTTGTGTTGTATTGACTGGAAGCTCCTAAGGAGAACCTGGAACCAGAGAAGTTGCACAGTTCACCCTGTAGGCAGTCTCAGTGGGGGGTGAAGCTTCCCAACGTGGGAATTCCCTCAGGTTAGAGTTTGAGGAAGGCAGCCGGGGCAGTGAGAAAACTTAATTACCTGCAAAATGGATGCAGTCTCCAAGAACTACAGCAATCTACTACAGTTGCTCGATGTCAGTCGTAGGGTGAGTGCAGTTGTAGTGTGTGCAGCCAATGTGCAAACAAATACAGCAGCTTTCTTACCTGCTTTCTGCAGTGCCCCTGGGGTTAAGGGTGGGGACGAAGGTTTCCCTGTGCTGTGTGATGCACCACAGACAGCAATCCCAGCCTCTCCTCCTCTCTGCAGGGACACACCTGCTGTGTATAGGTTGAGAGGTCCACCAGCAGAGCTCTGATGTCAATGGCTCTATTCTGTTAATGTGTGTTTTTTTCTTTCAGAACAGCTGTTTCGAATTTTCCAGTTTGTGCTGTAGTTTTTTTTTTTATTTTTGGGGGGCGGGGGGGAGAACACACATACATTTGAGCATTGAAGGCATTTTCATTTTGGATTCCTGACCTGAAAACTGGGTTTAAACTTGTTGCTTGCCTGCTGTTTGAACCTGATCCAGTGTTAAGAGGCTTTAATACATTTCTTCTTTGCAAATCATCAACCTCACATCTTCCAGTAAAGGAAAGAATTTGAGAGTATAGCTTCCACGAGTAATAGCCCTTTCAGCACCGTGCAATGCACAGACTCCAACTGAAAAGTTCCAAGGAAAATATTCAGAAAAGGGGAAGTTGTCTAGCTGTATCCCTGACTGTTTTGCATTTAAACTATTGGGCTTTGCAGAGAGATCAGTATGCTCTTTTTTTTTCACGTAGATGTGCAGCCATCCTAATAATTGAGAAGTGCTTGGGAGGCTTAAAGGAGGATGCTGTGCAAAGAGTCACCATGAGGAAGCTGGTAGGCCTGGGGACCTGGGTGGCATTTATACTGGGTCTGTGTCTACATCTGTTTCCTCTGAAAAGTACTAGAGCAGTGGTGTCCTGTCAGTTTTTAGAGGAAGCTTCAATGTGAATGTTCTTTTAGGAGAGAATGAAGTGCTTTAAACTCAACCTCATTTGTTAAATGAAACCTTATCTTAACCATCCTCTTCAGTGCTGCAGCTAGTAGTTGTGACAAGGGAATGAGTGTGTATCACAGTATCACAGTATCACAGTATGACAAGGTTGGAAAGGACCTCTGAGATCATCAAGTCCAACCTATAACCCAACACTAACACCAACCATCATCTAAACCATGGCACTCAGTGCCACATCCAATCTCCCCTTAAACACCTCCAGGGTCGGCGACTCCACCACCTCCCTGGGCAACGCATTCCAATGGCCAATCACCCTTTCAGTAAAGAACTTCTTCCTCACATCAAGCCTAAACTTTCCCTGACGTAGCTTGAGTCCATGCCCTCTAGTTCTGTCACTGGTCACCTGAGAGAAGAGACCAACCCCTGACCGACTACAACCTCCTTTCAGGTAGCTGTAGAGAGCAATGAGGTCTCCCCTGAGCCTCCTCTTCTTTAGACTAAACAGCCCCAACTCGCTCAGTCGCTCCTCATAGGGCTTATGCTCCAGCCCCTTTACCATCTTCGTTGCCCTCCTCTGAACACATTCCAGTATCCTGACATCTTTCCCAAACTGGGGGGCCCAGAACTGTACACAGTGTGTACTGTGATTAAACGTGTATTCTCACAGATAGAGGAAGCATGCAGGTTCTGGGAGCAAGAACTCTTGCTGTGGTAATGCTTGTGAACTATTCTCCTAACAAAAGGAATTTACGTCTCTGTTTTCTGTGGCTTTGAGGATGATTGGGACACAAAACCCCTGAATATATGACTGAATGCAGAAGTTCTTGCAGATAGGAATGGATTATTTTTTTTAACCTCATAAAACTGAATTCAAAGCATACAGATATAATTTTCCTATTCTTGTTAGCTTGTTTCCTCCAAAATGGGAAAAAATGACCCAAGAAATCAAGGGCATAACTGCTTCAAGTGAGTTGAGAACTGGGCAAGGATAAAGTGGAGGGTTTGATCTTTCGGATTTCCTTATGCTGTCTAAGGTTATATAGAGACTATGATGGCTTCTCCTTGTGCTTCAGTTAATTTGTGCTAGAATGAGGATTAGTTTTTGCCCTTTTCCCTTGTGTAAATGGAATGGTTTTGTGGGAGCTGCTACATTCCAGCTTTTCTCTTGCAATTTAAGATATAAACTAGGACTTTGTTTTAATATTCATGCAGTAGGTTCCTTGTGTGATGATTGCAACTTTCTTTAGACTGACAGTCCCTTCGTTGACTCAGATTTTTGTTTCTCTTGCCCTGAGATCCTTGGCTGTCAATGTCTTTATTCAGTGTTTTCACTCTCCTTTATGCAGATCAATGTGTAGCTCTCCTGGCACTGTTTGGCACAAGGTGAAGAGAATCAAAGAAAGACTAGGAGGCAGTAGCAACTGATGAGATAAGGCCATCCTCTAGACAAGTGTGCAGAGACACAGTTAAGGTGAATGGAACATTGGTTAATGCTTTATTCTGTGTAACTTTATGGGTACTAAAATTGCTGCTGTAAAGTTCATTGTTGGGTGCTTTCTAACCTCTTACTGACACAGAGCGTTTTAATCTGTTGTTTTTTCTTTACTGTTTCAGAGGTGCCATTTATCCTTTTATTCTGTGCTGCTTGGCTTTGTTTTCAGGTAGTTTTAAAGTGATGTCAAGTTTAGGATTGATTATGGCCTAAATATTTTTCTGGTTTGCTGGGCTGCAAACCTAGTTGGCAAGTCTTTAAGTGGCAAGCCTGTTATGCTTTAATTCCCTGTTTTGAGGGATGTGCAAGTAGCTCTCCTTTTTTCTTGTTGGTGATGAGGTGGTAACCAAAGTACGATTAAAAACCTTGGCCAGGAACTCTCAAGCTATATTTCTGGTGCAGCTGAAAAGTTGTTCTTGCACCGTGGGCAGATTGGTTACACCAGAGGCTAACACAACAGTGTTCCTTGTTGCCATCTCTTCCAAGGAGTCTTGAGGAGGCTGGGTAAGAAAAATGCAGTGACAGAGATCCATATCTGTTCTCACTGCTGGTGAAATTTGGGATGAAAGGAATGGCTCACTTGGGCTTTTCCCCTTATTGCATGTGTGATGTGATAAGGGGAAATTGCAGCCCACTGATGTGCTATTTGTCAGCAGGTAAGGGAGGATGCAAGATCTCTCTGCTTTTGGTGGTTGAGTTCTGCTCTGGGACAGGCTACCTCTTTGTTGTGCCGCTCACTCTGTCCTGCTGTTTTGGAGTGTCTCGGCAAAGGCTGGATTCTGCCACTTCTCTGATGGTTGTGTTGGGCCCACATGCGTGTTGGTGGCTGGGCTGGGCTCTCCTCCATGGCACGGAATCGCAAGAACCTGTGTCCTGTTGATATCACTATCACTATGTCGCTTCAAGCTTCTGTTAATGACTGATGTCTGATTAAAAGTGTCTGTTACTGCAGAAGCTCAGTGTTAGACTTGTAATCGAGGGCACTGCTGTGTTATGCTAGCATGAGGAGTTTTGCTGTGGTTGTGATCATATTGTTTTGTGTAGCTCCATCTTGTTTCTTTATTGTTTTCTTTGATACAGGAGAGAGGAACAGGATGGAGGACCTCATAATTTTGCTGCTTGTCCCATTTAGAAAAGGGATATGACTAAAACAGTGGAGACATGATGCATTTTCTTGCTAGAAAAGACAGAAATGCGTTTCTGATTTCAGAAAAAAACTGCTTTTCCTTAATTTTTAATCCCTTTGTGTTGGAGCAGAGAGGTGAAGGCAGTGATGGCATAACTAGGTAGGGCAGCCTTTGAAGGCTGTGCAAGGAATAGATGGGAGTGTCGCAACCTTTGAGTTGTTAACCTTTTGAAGTCGCATGGGGTGGATGTCTCATTACCCTTGCACTAACACATGCACATTTTTACCTGTGACATACCAAACAAATTGCCTTCTGCCTCAAAGATGATGAAGGGTTGTTGAACCTGTTTGGCTTCAAGGCAGTCATTCTGGGGATTCTCTTTATCTGCACGCGTGAGGGTCAGGAGGCCTGCAGAAGCCACCCTCCTCTTCCTGTGTCTGACCAGCACTTAAGCAAAAGCTCCTGTGTTGGGCAAGGGGTTTCAGTAAGCGCTTACAAAAATAATGGTAGATTGTCCCTCTGGGGTCTGGAAAGGGTGCTGCAATGCTTGTGGGGAAATCTGCAGCCATGATTGAACATGCCAGTGACGTCTTACAGTAGGAGGGTGCTCGAGTACAATGTTTGAGGATGTTATTAAAGGAGAAAGTGAACATTAAATTGAGTTTGCAGTTCATGATTTAGAATTTGATGCTACAGTTACTGCTGTTTGATATGTATAAAAAATGTTTTGCAATTCTTTGAACCATACGCTTATTTTCCCTATAAGAAGACTGTTTTTAACATAGGTAACTGACTGTATCAGTGTCTGTTTATCTGCATCGTGTACACATAGATGCATCTCAGCGGTGGTGATGTTTCTTGGTATGTAGCATATCTGTAACAGGTGACAATAAGACTGAGCAAAGCTGTGAGTGTTTCTGTTTGCTTCTGTTGTTTTTGTTCCAGCTATTGCAAACTCCTGCAAGACTGGTGAAGAACCTGAGTATTGAGGTGGGTAAGGAGAATCCAGAAGCTCTGGAAAAAGGGGAAAAGTGAAAGAACTGCAGTTGTTCAGTGCATGGGAGAAGATTAAAACGTAAAACAAAGAAAAACTGTCATTGAAAAATGGAGGGGAGGGAAATAGAAAGAGAAAAACCTACTGATTACACTGGTCACTGAAGGTGTCTGACCCCCCTCTGCTGTTCTTGTCACAGTTCGCACACTTGACTTGCTGTTTGTGTTCGTATGTGTTTTTGGCATATCTCAGTGACCCATTAATGTCACTTAAACAGGTGCCGCATAGACACAGGCAAATGAGCTTTCTTCTTACTGTTCCACCAAAGGATATGACTCATTGCTGAAGTGATGGTTGATTTAGCAGAACAGTTAAACTAGGAGTGTGTAAATTGTCAGGGTTTCCAGTGGGAACTGTTTCATCTGGATATTTTTTGTGTTGTGGACATGGGAAGAAAACTTTTGATTGTGGACACTGGTCTACTGGGGAATTGATTTGTAGTCATAAATTTAATTTCTGTGAGCCGTGTGATGCAGGTAGCTGCTTGGTAGTAGAAGTTGAGCTAGATTTGAACCTATAGAAGGTTATTGACTTTTAATCTGTCAGCTTGTTCTTCACTCCTGTTTGGATGTTGTAGTTTTGAGATGTTTTTGGAAAGGGTACTGGGAAAACCTGCAAACATTTTTCAAACAAAGATGGTTTGTCTTCATGGCTGGGAGTGTTCATTTGGACACTTGCTCTGAATTTTTTTTTTCAGTTTGGAAAACTGAAGTTCTTAGAAGTTATATGGCCTTGGCTTTCTTTGTTCTTTTTTCTGTCTCAGACATCTGTATCAGCTCTCTCACCGAGCTCTTTATCTTACTTAGCTTTTCTGTGGATGCCTGGAGGCCTTGGCTCACATTCTCAAGAGTGTCCACTGGTTCAAGAAGCCATTGCTGCTATCAAATTACCTTGACAGCTGTTGTCCCATTTCATATTTGCCATCCCCTCCCCCTGGCTCCCTTGTGATTTTTGGCAGAAGCTGTGGCTATTGAGCAATAAAACTTGGATCTGAGAATCCTGTTGCTGGTGGGAAAATGAGATGAGAGCATACTAGTTAATGCTTTGCAACCTGACTTCTTGCTGATGAACAATCAGTAGCATCTTTATTTAAAACAAAACCTACCAGTATCTACTCTGTTTGTGGATTGAGCGGATGGTTCATTTACTGCTCATCTGGAGTTGTGTGATAGGTACCAGTCTCATGACATAGCACTGTCTATATCAAGATGTAAGTGACCAGAAAAGCACTTGATTTGGAGTCCTTGACAAATGCCTGTACAGAAGGGCTGCAGAACAGCTAGGATGCTTGTGTTAATGAAAGTAATCCATAGGGGTGCGACTGACTTTGTCTTTATTTTAATTTTTCTTGATGAACCTGCCCTGCTTAGCCTGGAACAGAGCTCCTGTAGGACCATTTAATAGACATTAAAGATGATCCTGTAAGAAGCAATTGGTTTTGCTTGGATTTGAATTAACAAAATGCAGAGATAGCATTTGGGCCTCTTTTATGTGTTTTGGGGGATTCCATTGCCCTTCTTTTAAATGCAACCATAAACCACTTCTGACAGCTGACGGAAATGGTGGTGGTCTTGGGACCAACCATTAAAACAGAGCTGCCATCTCTATAAACCTTCCTCTTAAGATGTTTTGTGTTTCATTTGTCAGTTGTTTGAGAAGTTGGCTGATGTTTAGCATGTTTTGATCTCTACTTATCGTTCTCTTGTCCCTGTTGGAACATGTCATCAACTAAATTTGATGTAACATACTGGAAAAATTAGGAAGGAAGGGACGAGCAGATCTTAATTGGGAAGATGACTGACAGAAAGCAATTACTGCATCCAGAATTCTCAGTTCTGAGGAATCCATGTAAGAAAAGCATGTAAAAAAATTCTTTTGCTTGCAATGTGTTTGATTTATTAGCTGATAACATCAGTGTGAAATATAAAGCTTGTAAAAGTCTGGATCAGACCAGCCTTAATGCATGTCTTACAGCTCCTAAATTACTGTGCCAAAGGGGGAAGACTATACTCCTACTGAAGCACGTGCTTCAACTGTTTTGTGCGTTGTTGGTGAATGGGTCTCCTGTGTGCGGAGCAAAACAATGACTTCAGTCAGTAACTGTAAATTTGAGGGCTGGCACCTTGGGTCTCCATTCTGAAAGGAGATGGTGGTTTGTGGCACATGATGAGGTCTCAGCATCACTGGTGCTGTGGAGCCACCCTGGGTCATGACAAGGAGGAGCTGGGGAGATAGAATGACCAGCTGTGAAGTCAAGGGGGAAAACTCAGGAAGCACAGGGTCAAAGAAGGTGTCCTCTGACTTTGTAAAAACATAATTATATCGGCATTACCTCCTGGAAAAGAAATAGAATTGAAATGGAGAATGGATTACATCTAAGTGAAAAATGCATGAAGCATCTCTTCCCTAGCTGTAAAGTTTGGGTTGCAGGGTGGGATGCACAGGCTTTCTGTTGATGTGTGGGGAAATTTACTAACTTTTCTTTCCCCTAAAGGAAAACAAAAACCACTCATAAAGCCTCAGTTGGATGTACAGCTTGATTAAAGTGTTGGGTATTTTTAAACAAAAAAAGTGGCAATTTATCCTCCCTGCCCTGCATCCTTTGCTACCCTGGTATTTAACACGGGTTTAAACAAGGTGCTCCTTGGTCCTGTCTCTCCATGGAGATCGCAGAAAGCACTGGAAAGCTTGAGCTTCCTGCGATCCCTGGCATGTCTTCCGTTACGCAGCTATGGTTATTGTAGCAGTAGGGGACTTGTTAGTTTTCCAACTGCAGTTCTCAGCGAACATGTCCGCTCTGCAGTGTAGACTCCTGCATGTTCGGTGTCAAAATAGTTCTATAGCTTTCAGGCATCTTGCATTTCAAATACAAGTGGAGGAACAAGCCTGACCTTTAGGCAGGGGTTTCGGAGCTTTTTGATATCAAAGGCTGTGTTAAAGGCTTGGCAAGTGCTTGTAGGTCCAAGTAGGTTAGATCTTAAAGATAGGAGCTGACTTGCTGCAGGCTTTGGAAAGGATGTTTTGCATTGTTTAAATGTATTGTCAGGTGTGTTTGCCCTTTCTCTGCAGTGTGGCTGCAGTAATGTCTCCTCCCTTTGTGCTAGCCTTGGCTCACTTTCCTGACAGCCAGAGAAGGGGTTAACTTGCAGTTGCAGTCTGCTCCAGCTTGTTTCTTGCTGTCCAGCCTCTTCTGTTTAAATCCACTTTTGTGGGGAATCCCAGCTTCTGAGCCCTGTGCTGCAGTGGCTGCCGCTGTGGCTACGGAGGGTGGAAGGGAAATTTTTGGGAACATGTTAAGATCGGCCTGCAGATTGCAGGGTGGGAGGAATTGTCTCTGCTGTGTGTCCTTCGTAGTCCCCTCCTGTGTGTGGGAAGCGGGTAGGGTTCTACAAACCCAGGAAAGCAGCCAGTTCTGGCAGGGCAGAGCTTGTCTATCCTGGCCAAGGTCTCAAAGGTCTTACCAGGTTACTTGCTTGTTGACTGTTTGAAATACCAGCGTGTGTTGCTTCCGCTCTGTTCGCGCGCTTCCCAGCCCTGCTGAGCTGACACTCTGCTTTCCTGCCTTGGGTGTCTTAGCTTCATTGGTTTGCTGTGGTATTTGAGCTCCTTTTGATGGCAGATGAACATCTTACCTCTACTTAGTGAGCTATGCTTACATCTATAAGAAGGTTTATTTTCATTTCCTATGTGAGGTGAGTGAAGTGCAGAGGTCAGTGCTACAGCACAATGCAGAAGGATGAATGCAATACACAGATGTTCCAAAACTTGATTCTTAACATCAGCCCTGTTGTAACCAGCGTGGCTGTGACAGTGTAAAGTGCATCCAATCTAATTATTTGGGCCCTTGTCTGGCTCACGGAGCGAGCGCACGGCTCGTACTGAGCCCTGACTGCACTGCTGGCTCGCTTGCTGGAAGGAGCAAAGCTGGTGTGGATATTTTGGCTTTTAAATGCAGTCACAGGTTTTGGTCTGAGGTGGAAGTGTACTTTAAGAGCTACATTGTTTTGCATGAAAGACTAAACAACAAATCTGTAGCAGTGTGGAGGAGAAGCCAGTTTTCCTAACTTCTGGTCATGTGCTCTCACCACAAAGACCATTTTTCCTTTTACTTAACTGAAGAATTCCATTAGATCAAAAGCTAGTTAAGGAAAATAGAGCCCATGTGGTCCTGTTCACTTACTTAGGCAAGTGCTATTTTTAGGAATCCCAGTTGAGTAAGCCCTGGCTCTTGCTGCTGTTAAAATCCATGGAAGCAAAATTAAAACTTCTACCTTCATCTCAGCCGCATGTAGGCCACTTGGCTCTAGCCATCTGGGTTTTTTCTCCCTTGTGGCTCCCTCAGCTCATTCCCTGCCTTGCGGAGATTTTTGCCTTTCCAAGTGAGAGTTAATCAGTTCCTTGGGCGTGGGAGATTTGGAGTAAGGCAGGTAAGAAGTAATGAGTTGTTCCCATTCTGCACCTCCAAGGATGGTTATCAGAATTGTTAATGAGCTTTTGCCCTCCAGCCCTAGGGTTCTGCGTAACTGCTCAACTGGTTCCCTCACTTTAGCTTCTGTGGCCCAGTTTCATTGATCTTTGGAAGATGGTTCTTGCCTACTTCTCCCCCTACCAAGAGCAGGGAGTCTAGATTTGCACAATGTGATTTGTATGCAGCTCTTTCTCCTTGACACTGCTATAGGAAACCTCTTGCTCACAAAATTTTGTGTACAGACCTGCTTGACCTCCCTTGTTAGGAGCATTTAGGGGGGGTGGTGATAGCAGTAAGACTGTTTGATTTTGAATTAAAATATAAGACTCCAGTTCCTTTTCTGGAAACAGTTGGCTGATGGTGACCAGATTCCTAATACCCTGGCTTGCAACACGTAGAGATTTTTCTAGTTATTTTTGTGAATATTTTTCACTGAATATGAGCAGCGGAGGGGTCCGGTGGAGATCATCGCAGGAAAAATAGGAATCCTGAAAAAGCTTTGAGAGTGTGGCTCCAGGGAAAGCCTGCTGAATCTTTTTGAGCTGGCTGGAAAAGCTGAGAATTGCAAGCGGTACTCTGTTCTGATTCATACTGTTTGTGCAAATTTCTTTTCCATAGTTTTTTTTTAAAAAAATATTGTGAGGAAATCACTCTAGCAATTCTAAGTAGGAGAATAAATTGGTGAGAGCCTGGTGATTTAGCCAAAGGACTTGGTTCAGAAGCAAGGATGAACAGTGTTTTGAGGCTGAAGACTCTGTTGGCTCGTGATTTTCTGTAGGTTGCATGATTTCTGCTTGAAGAACCCTTTGTCCAAAAACAACAGCAGCAACCAAAAAACCTGCTTCTGAAATTGTTAGGGCTAAAATTCACTGTGTTATCAGGCTGTGTGGAGAAGGCATGGCAGTATTCTGTGACATATTTGAGGTTCTTTTAAATGCAGAGCAAGTTACCGGTGACCTTTTAAATTTGGTTGACATTAGCTGCTTGCTAATGTTTCATGTCAGACTGAGATGATGGGAAATTAGTCAGGCATGATACTTGCTCGTGCTGGTATAAATGCAGTTAGATAGACAAAGCTTTCAGAGTGTTTCACTCTTCTCCATTTAGAGATCTGGCTTGAGCTTGGCCAGCAAGAGAGTGATCTATCACAAATTGTATGTGCCTTCAGACACGATGTACCTGAGCTAAGAGTGATGTCTAGAGAAGCTACAGGTTAACTGAACTGAAGCAATGACCTCAAACAACATGAGGAAAATATTAGTCTCGGGAGAGTTATGGAACATCCTTGGCTGTGCTTTGAATATGGCAAGCACAGTGCTACACTTCTGCATCCTCAGTAGAATGGATGCGATTGGCAAGGCTTTAGGGATCTTTATCAGATATGTAATGATCTGCTGACTAAATGATTCCTCTTCCACATATGCATGTAGTCAGCGCTTGTCTCTTTTCTTCTTTCTTATGAGTATTTATTCACAAACCCCAAAAAAGATGTGGCTGCTGCTCCTCGGAGCTAGGATCATTTTGTATCTGGACAATTTGGAGGTTTTACGGCTTCCCACCACAGAATGGAAGCCCAGGTGAATAATCCAAAATTCTTTGAAAAATGTGGAATAGGTAACATTTCGCTGCCCTTCACAGGAACTGGGAATCAGAAACAGCATCAGTATGTGAACTGTTTCAAAGACCAACTGTTCAAAACTATAGTACCAGAAGCCAGGAGTTGACTGCTTTCCTTGTGAAAAATGAAATTGAGGTCATGTCTTGTTACTGCAGAATCTCCTTGCTACAGCTTAACTGAAGAACAGGCCATTGTCAAGCCACAGGATGGAATTAGAGGGATGTAATGTCCCACAGTGACAAAAACTGAACTGACTGTTGAGAGTTTACATCAAGTAAACTGAGCAAGCATAACACTTCTAGCTGGGATCCTTGTAACTGGAGGAGAATGCTTGCATTGTGATGTTTTCAAACTAGTTCTGTAAAAGTGCTTCTCCCCTGAAAAAAAGCCTCACTTTCCAGGTGGCATTGCAGTGACTTTGCTAGCTAGCCTGTAAGTCAACTTTTCATGTTGAGTTTTTTTTCCCCTAGAAATTTTGTTTTCCTACTGGTATTTTCCAGTGATTTTTTTAAACTATTCTTTGATATCCGCAAACTATGTTTTGTGTGTGGTTTTCACCTTAAAGTCCTATTGAGATATAGGATGGCCTAGGAAACACCTGTAGGGTGTCTTTACTTTTAAGAAAGATACCATTTTTTAAGGTAAATATTTTGCAGGAGACAAGCGAGAACTGCATTTTTGGAGCAATTGGATCTCAGTGGGATTTTAAATTGTTTTCTTCCGGCAGAAGTTGTTTTGAAAAAACAGCTGTGGAGTATAACCACGTTGTGTTTCAGAGCGTTCAAAGCAGAATGCATAAGGTGGCTGGACACAAATGCCCAAGAGCAGTGGTGTTCATTCCACATCATATTTGGCTTCAGCCAAAGGGAGTCAGGAGGGTTAGGTCCCGAAGTGTTGCCTTTACATGGCTGAGAGTGTGGCTATTCATGCTTTTTTCTGGTTTCATGCTTCCCCTCTGAGAGAAGGAGTAACTGTGATGCTTTTGAGAGTTGCAGGGGGAAGAAGGCGTGCAGAGGGGCACTGTAAGAAGTGGGCAAAGAGCAGTTCAGCAGCAGGATTTTAGCTCTTGCATAGGCACCTAATGAGAAGCACCTGCAGCTCTTATTCCCCCCCAGAGGAACCAGAGAATGTTAAACAGGGAAGGCTGTCTTTAGAAAACTGCAGCATTACAAAAGGATCGGCCTGCTTTGCTTCCTTTATTAGCCAAGCTGTACAGCAGGAGAAGCTGACTCACGCCAACCCATGGTACAGGCTGCTTTCGGTAGAGCAGTCGGAAAACCATGTCACTTCAGCCCAAGAGAGCTGTAGGAACAGAATTGCAGTAATATATTAAAATTACATCAAAGGCTCTGGGAGATTTTAATGAGATCAACCCCATATTTATTTTCACGGTTAGGAGCAGAAATAACTGAATAATGTCACGGAAATATTCTGGAATGAGGAGATGTAACAGACAAGACTGTCTCTAAGCTGGTCAAAGGCTTTAACTCCTGGCAGGCTGCTTCAGTTTAGGGTATAGAGCTTGGCAGCTCTATAGGCAGAGCAGAGACCTGCTGAATGTCCTTAAATGAAAATCAGGTGAGCAAGGTGGAGTGCTCTTTGCCTTAGCTCTTTGCATCAGCAGCAGGGCCAAATCAGCATTACTTTGGGCTGTACCCTTTACCCTTATGACTCCGTAGTAGTCTGGACCCAGTTAATGAGTTGGAGCTGCTTCTGAGGGTGGTTGGTGTCCTGCTGTCCCTGCTAGGCTGCTGCAGCAGTGGCAGCTCTGAGCTTGCTTGGCAGGAATCTGTTGCTCCCCAGGGCAGCTCTTGGCTCTGGTTTCTCTTTGCAATAGCCAGATGTGGCAGTGGGGCAGCACTGCCAGTCGTGCCTAAGCTCAGCACTTTTAAGGGTGCCCTGTATTGCAGGGAAGTTTCTTTGCAGTCCCTGGAGGGTGTCAGGGACCAGCACCAGTTCATCATTCTCTCCTGTCTTCCTTCTGGCCCCTGAGCTGTTCCCAGCTGTCAACAGAGCTCTGGGCCTCTTCACACACACGTGCCTGTGGTGTATTCAGGGTGCTGTGGAGCTCTGGTGCTGAGTGAGGATGTGGAGTTGTGTGTGCCCATGCCAGCAAGCCATTTGTAACCATTGGGTTTGAGAAGGTTTCTGTGCATTCCCTTGCCTTTCTGTGCTCTCACGGGGCCCCATATGCCTTTGCTAGTGCTGCACATGCTGTGTATGTGTGCAAGAAGGAGCCTAAATATTTTACCCAGGTCTTGCTGAAGGAAAGAGATACTTTCAAAATTGGCATGCATGTTTTATTCACTTTGTCTAAAATGAAGGGAACCATTACTGTACTGGTCAGAAGTTTGTTGGAAGCAGGGGTGCTGTGTGTGTGTGGCTGTGATAGAGATGAACATATCTGATCTGGCAATCGAAGTGCTGCAACCGTTCGGTTCCATTGCGGCTTGTGGAGATTATCTTTGTACAGCATTTCAGTGGCAGCAAAGGCTTCAGGCCCTGGAGTCTGGACCCTGTTCCTGCAGTTTTGAGGAAATGCATCATCTTCTGTTGGACTGTGTGGTGGGTATGTCCCAGAAGGTGCGTGGAAGCCATGAGCTTAATCACCAATGGATGCATTTAGCAATATGTTTGCACCTCCCAAATTAGTGTTGAAATAGTGGTGGCTCACAAAAATGTAGATGTTAGGCTGGAGCTGTGTAATCTGTCCCCATTTGGAAGCAAGATGAGAGACAGGAGAAACAAGAGACCTTTTAAAATGGTTCTCCATCCCAGTTGACTAAGCCAGGAAGTCTTCAGTCAGATTATTTATTAAGAAAACTTTTTAAGGTCCTGTTTGGAGAAAAAAAAATGTTAAGTACTTTCTCTAGCATCATGTTATTGCCATTCTACTGATTTTTAGGGTTGAACTTTCATGATACTGGAGAAACTAAATCTCTTTTCATGTACTTATCAGCAGCTAACAACATTCTCAGAAAATTTTCTTGGTTTTCCTGCCTCAATCTCAAATGCTTTCCTTCTTGCCTTTAGCCACATAGCATCTGCCATACTAACATTGTGTTTCCTTTACAGTGAATTATTACTGGATGCTCAGGAGAGGTACAGGAGAGTTGTGTATAGTGAAAAGTCGTTTTATACATGAATAGAGAAGTTGCACTTGAACAGTGCTTAAGAACTTCAGTTTTTTGGATGCCAAAAAGAGGCATATATTTTAATGTAGGAGGACAGAGGTCAACACAGCCTTTCAACAAGTTAACAGCCAAAGATAATGCAATAACTTGTCTTTTTCCTTGCTTAAGTCAAAGGAGAAAGTCAAAATCTTTTTTCTTTTCTCCTCCCTCCATTTTGGACAAATTTCACCTTGAATATGTGAATTCTAAAAGCCACGATAAGAAATCTTGCCTCTCTTAAAGTAGCTGTTCATGGAAGAATGCTGTTATGGCTATAAGTTGTGCTACGGGAGGTTCAGACTGGATATTAGGAAGAATTTCTTTACCGAAAGGGTGGTCAGGCACTGGAACAGCTGCCCAGAGTGGTGGTTGAGTCACCATCCCTGGAGGTATTTAAAAAATGGATAGATGAGTTTTTAAGGGACATGATTTAGCGGATGATGGGTGCGGTTGGAGTCGATCTCAAAGGTCTTTTCCAACCGGAAGATTCTATGATTCTTTCAACAGGCAAATAGCTTAGAAAATTAAGATAACTAGATATTAAAAAATCAGTATTATTCCATGATAGAAATCAGCAAATGGTCAGGAGTCTTTTAAGCTCGTGAAGGTGGCATCTATAAAAGTCTTTATTTTAAGAAGATTTATTTCTCACACAATTGATTAACGTCTGGTAAGATTACCTAAACTTATATAAGAAGCTTTTTGACTTGTGGACTTCTTGCAGTGTAGGTTCAGTCATTCTGGGCACAAGACCTCTCGGTTCCTCTAGAGTCTACATTTCAGTTCTGTGTCTCTAAACTGCTCAGTGGTTCTGGGCTTTCGGACATCCTGCCACCAAGTATTATTACAAGGTTTGACTTCCCTAGGAGAAATCCTGGATGTGTGAAGGATGAGGGTACAGCCAAGGCTCCTCTTGATGTGGCCAGAGTGTGATCTGAGAGTTGTGCTCTGGGAGGGGCGGAATGGCCTCGCTATGTAACCTTGATTGTTTGCGTTCTCTGTCAGCCCATGAGAGAAAACTTGTATATTCAGTCACCTTTGAGGTCTCAAAGTGGACTTAATCTTGTGTGTCTCAATACTGATACTTTCCTCTTTGTGCAAATTCCATGTTAGGAAGGCATGAGACAATTTACTCATCTCTTCCTCATGCAAGAAGTGACATCTAATGTTACCCCTTCTGTGCTTTGCAATGGATAACATTATACTCTGAATTATACCCTGCTGGGTCTTGCTGAGCTGCATCTCTATGTTGCCTTGTGGAGGGCCTGTGATACCTGTCTTTTGCCCAGGGTAAAGCACTTAACATTGGTGTGAAAAGGATCAACAACAGACAGTCTGCCAGAGAATGAGTAAATGTGTCAAGGGAGGAAGCTCTCTGAAATGTTACGTGGCTCCAAATATGCAGTCTTTAGGTGCCTGATCCCATAGTCTTTGAAGGGAATGGTGCATCCTAAAGTGTATTTACTGATAAGATATTTTTCTGGAGTGGTGTTAGCCCAGGTCCTGACCTTGTATGTGGCCACAGAAGAGAATTCCCTGAGGACTGAATTTTCCTTACTTTGTCCTCTTCAAATGTAAACAGTTAGACATCATAGTCTGACCCTGATAGTTGCTTTAATCTGTGTTACATCAGAGAGGAGATACTTTTCAATTTCCAAATTGCTTTAATTGCCTCCTATGTTGTCCTTTGGTGGCTTAAATTGAACACTTAAACATGTGACTACCAAAGACTGAATCTCTGGGCTCTTTAAAGTGGAGCATGAAGTTTTTCTTCATGCTGAAAATGTAGTGTTACACTTTGATGGAGGATAATAAAATGTGACTGCCTGAGATGAGCGGTTGCTTCATTGTGCGTGACAGAGCAAATCAATTTTCCTCTCATTGCTTTCTCTCTTGGGAGGATAACATGCCAGAATAGTCAGTACCCTCTACTATGAAGGTTCAGGGTTAGACAAATTGTGCGCTGAGGTTAGTGGTTTCTTTTTCCTTTCATCCCCCCCACTAATGGCTTAAATAATTTCGCCTTTGAAAGTCCTAGCATGGGATTTCAGATGTCCTAATAACGTCATGAGTTTACTGCTATACTAAAACAGTTCTAGTGGTTTTTTTCTCCTGTCATCCTGGACATTTTTTTGAATTTGGAAAGCAAATAAGAAGTGTGGCTGTCTTAAAAGACTTAAGGTGTTTGTGGAGAACATTTGGCTCAGCTGTGTATGTTCTGTTCATAGAGAATCTCTTCTGGAAAGCACAAGTCTTTCTCTTGTTTTCTAACATTAACAGTATAGCATTATACTGTCAGATGGGTTATTAAAACTGTTGCGGTGAACTGGCAAACATACTGTCCCTCAAGGAGAAGGAGAGGTGATACAAATCATTTTAATCTGTCAAATTTTGTGCAATGCAATCTTAACAAGAGTCACTGTGAATTGTAAACAGAGGAAATAATATGGAACCAATTGGTGCACATGTAAGAAACCAGCAAACACATTGTGAATGTGTACAGCTGTGGAGACCAAGGTTTTGACAAGTGACACTTTGGTTGTCTCTGTTAGTCCAGCATACCAGTAAAGATGCCATGTTTTTGGGAAGTGTTAGTACCTGGAAGGCTGGCCCTCTGTGAGAGGTCGGTTTGAACAACCAGGGTAGCATTTGAAAAACTTGAGCCACAGTACAAGAAGGAAATTTCTTGAAATCTGAGAAACTGTCTTGGCCAGTGGAGCAGCCACTTTCCTATGTAATTCTGGTTGGGTTTTAGGGTGTTTTTGTTTGTTTGTTTGTATGCTTCCCCCCCTCCCCGCCCCCCGCAACTTAGCCCTGCTCCTGCTGTTTAAAACAGATAAAATAAGAAATCCTCCTCACAAACACCTTTGTGTTTTATTTGTGGTGGATAACAGTTTGACTACACCACAAAGTTACAGAAATGTCCTGAAGTTCTCAGAAAAAAAGCAAGAGCAAGAACATTACTACATAAAACATTGGGGTTTGAGAAGGTAGAAGCTAAAAGCAGTTTGAGTAACTGTCATGTAGCTACTCATAAAAGCACTTAATTACCAGGAACTTCTTTAGATGGCCAGAATGACCCTGTTTATGCCAGCAGACATCTGATTTGTGATACTAAAATTACAGCAAAGTGTGTCACAGATGTTAGTACCTTAAATTAACACATTTAAGGCATTGTCTTTGATTCCTCTAGAATATGTTTCGCACAACATGGGATGATTTATGAAACTGAAAACGGTGTAGGAAATGATAGAGGCTTCTTTTTGATATGTTGAACAGTCACTCTTAGCTTTGATTACATTTGTAACCTGGCCTTTCGCTGAAGGCAGACCAGCTAGGGAGCTGCAAGCACAAAATAGACTTGTGGTTAAGCTGCATTTAAGTCACACTGGCTCTCTGGACCTGCCTGGTAGGCTACAGGATGCTGCTGATTCTCAAATAAAGCTTAATTTCAAAGTAGATTGGGAGGTTCTATGAAGGCTTCAACATGAATGATGCATGCTTCACTGAAGTTAAAACCAACTGGACTTTAGGACTAGACTCTGGTGTGTTATAATGATACTGTATATTGTGATATAATCAGACCTACTGGAAATGTGCAAAGTGAATGATGCAGGAGTCAAAATTTGCATTGTCTTGGAAATAATACATCTCTTGGAGACTGCCTTGTTCTTTAGATAGTAGACTTGCTAAATGTGTTAAGTGACAGCTTTCAGTTGATAGTCACACAACTTTCTTCCTGCACTGAGGGAAGGTGGCAGGCATCTCCTGGTTTTCTCAGTGCATCAGGTTTCACATAGACTCTTTTCAGGTGAAAATGAAAACATGCCTAAACATGAGCTGGAAAGATGTTAAAGAATGTGACGTCTATTTAGTGATCCCTTTGCAGTCAAAAGAGCAACAGCAAAGGACGAGTTCTGCTACCTACACTAAATTGAAAACTTGAGATCAGTTAAGTGACTTGGCTCAACATAAAGAGCTATTTGAAAGAGCTTCTGCTTTCACAGATTATTGCCAAATATCTGTTTGGAAGCATCTGAAGCCAGCATAGCTACTGAAATGGACTGTGGTCTCATTAGGCCAGGAGCAGAAGACAACATGTGCATTTGTGTATTGTCTCTGTTGGGCTGATGGTATTCTGGCTGGCTTCGATGGTGCTTGGTCCTTCTAATGCAATTGGAGAACCCCTGATGAAAAGAGGTCCTAGTGTGACTCTTGGTACCCTCTGTTCAGTTAGCTTATCAAAGTAATTTTTTGTTGCCTTCACCAGAGAGGGACCAACACAGCATGAAGATAAAAGCTGTTCTCCATCTGTTTTATCTGTAGTCATTAATTAGAAACTGATGAAAGAAACAGACTTTGGTTCAAGGCTGATTGATTCTTCTTCATAATTCAGGCATACTGGATATAGAAACACTGCTGCTATGTAGCCAAGTAGAGCACACAACTGAAACTAAGATAGCTGGGTTTGTTCACACAATGATGGAGGATTTATGCAAATCATTTGGGGACTGTGCACCTGGTTGCTTGCAAGCCGAGGCCCTTGCAGGCATTTTGAGAGTTTATACTTTATGTATTTGCATGCCTTAATCCTCCAAATGACTGGTGGTGTAACTATGTGCTTAGAACTTTGGGTTTTCTAAGTGACTTCTACAATTTGTGACAAATGACATTTCCTAAATCAAAATAGTTTTAAATCCTGAGAGTCAGGAAGGAGATTACTATATTAGTGGAGTGCTTTGGTTTGTATCTTGTTGAGGTATGTTGGTAAGAATTCTACTGACCTTTTCTTGTGTGTGCATTTCTTTCTCTGCAGTTATGCCTTTTCTGAGTAGAGTAGCCAGTCTTTGCTTTGAAGGTCTATCTCGTGTGTCTCCACAGATGAGTCATGGTAGAAATAGCTCCATCACATGCTCTCTAATTAGTGATGCATTTAATGTTTTCCATCCTTTCATAGCCACATTGGAGGGGAAGGTAGACAGTCTATCTGAAGGATAAAGGAAACTCAGGCTTGGTAGTCAGACAAGGCGTGATATTGCTCTGTGTTGTGTCTCCTTTCAGCCCTGACTTCTTTCTCACTGTCTTGTCTCCTGTACTTGCACTCCAGATTTACTTGCTGAAAAGAATTTGAAGTGGAATGAGGCAGAAGCATGGAATTACCTTCTCTGCTCCCATTGATGCCTCTGAATTTGTGAGCTGTATTCCCTTCCTGTCATCTCTCTGGTCTACAGAGGCATTTTTCTGTTTCTTCAGGTACTTACCAGAGTGTGGTCTCTGGACTTCTGAGTCCATCCTGTTGGAAAGCATGCTTTTTACTACTGGGTGTCAGAATTCTTCTGGAAAAGATAGACTGGGAGAGATCAGGGGATATCCCGTGAGAATGCAGATACAATCTGTTTTGGTTCAACCTCCAATCCTGGGGAACCTGTCTGTTTTTACAGGCTGGAGAATAGGTGCAGATACAGAAAATGTGGCTTTTAAAGATGACTATCTAGACTTGATTACTTACAGGGGTTATGTATTGGTTCTATTTCAGTTCCTTCACAGAGATACTCCCAACCTAATGCTTCTTCCAGTTCTGGTACCTAGGTCACTTTAAAGCAATTTCTGACTCTTAAATTCTTTGTGTCTATGGAAAATGTGAAAGCAAAGATTGAGGATAGTGCCCCAACAACAAAAACATTACTCTGAACAATTGTGATCTTGCTCCTGTTCCTTGACCGGAATAGAAGCAAATACTCACCTGTGTTTCTCTAGCACACCACCTGCACTGCACTCAGCAGTTCTCGATACACCCTTGCACAATGCCTGCTTCAGCAGGACTGCGTGACCTCCACCTGCCATGGGATGCATGGATTGTCAGAAGGAAAAATTGCTTTGATGTGTTCAGATCTCTTTTGAGAGAGCTGGATGTCTTGTTGTGCAAAGCTCCATGGAGCTGCCTGGGTTGCCAAATGAGCATTTGTATTTGTGGCTTGCTGTGACTTATCTGACCAGAAATGTCACAGTTTTGAGAAGGTCAATGGAAATACATAAGGAAGGTTTATGCATGCCGAGCTGTTCTCTTCTGAATAGTTTAAATGTCTGGAAATATTGTTGTGTATTGTAATGCCAAATTGAGCACAGCATTAAGCCTAGGAGATCTAATCTGCTGTCTCTCACAACTCTGCCAAACACTGCTGAAAGTTGAGCGTGATCAGTCCAGTGGGTAATTCGTACTAGAAGAGTTTGAGTCAGATAGGGGTTCCTCAGGATGTCTGGAAGTGTCTCTGCTTATGTTTCCTCTATTTTTTTAAGCAGCATGAAGAGGCTCTTATAATAACTTTCTCATCCAATTCACTTCCCTGCCTATTTCCGGGAGTAGATAAGTAGGGAGCACAGAAACTAGCTTAATATTTCCACTTCTGTTGTTTATCTGTGCTGATACTTTTAAAAGCATGCGTGGGACTCTTGTTTACTTTCAATGGCCATTCAAGCTGTCTTTTCTGTCCTGCCAGTGTCCACTGTGGTACCTGGTGCTCACCAACATCCATGTCTGCACTGCTGCCTCTCTTAGTACAGAGATGTGGTCTGCAGGGACCATGGCCTGCAGAAGCACTTGCTGGTCCAGGCAGAAATCCAACTCATTTGTTATCCTTCAAGATACTTCCATAAAGGTACTTTGCTGGGTAAGCAAAACATTTTTCTGAATAGGCACATATCCCATAAGCATCCAAAACCACAATGCAACAGATACTGTGCTGCGGCAAACAGTCCTTGAAGTCAGGGATGTCCTTCAGGTGGACACATTCACAGCTCTGAGTCTACAGAGGCAGCAACTGGAGGGAGTTCAGGTTGTTATTATAGTGGGTCAGGAAGAGTGAGCATGAAATCCAAACAAAACTTTTCTTGGACTAATACAGAAGAACAATAAGAGCAATGTGATTTAAGGTGAAATGAGAAAAACTGCCTTTTCCTCTCCTTTATTTTAGTCTGCATTGTTATTTTATCTGTGTAGTGTCAATAGCGCAGAGGACTTATCAAGGGTCAGAGAAATGGTAACCAGTTTTTCCTTCTCATCTTGCTGAGAAGGAACGAAAACCTTCTTGGGTTGCTGGGCCAAGTAGCAGCACTGTGAGAAGTGTCCGCTCCTTATTTCATGTTGGTGGCCAGCGTAAGTTTAGCTGACCTTCCAGGGTGGATGGGAGATGTCATCTTGTGTATCATTTTGTGTCTCTGAGTTGAGAACCCCATGGGAACTCGGGCCTGTTACAGCAGAGAAAGACTAGTGGGAAGCTTTATTTGATGCTGTTGATGTCACTTAGAGGACAGGGTCCGTTGCTTGGCAGGAAGCACACGTTTGACCTTTCACAAAGCTATGGTCTTTATGCTGGTGGTCATTAATTCCATTCCTTTTAAGGCAATGGTGAGATTATCTTGGTGTCTAAGCCTTCCTTGACTCCTGCCAGATAGTGCTGACCTGGGTGTAGTCTGAAGCCTGTTCATCCTATCTTCTCCTAGCAGTCCGTGCAAATCCGGTGTCCATTCTTGTATTGTTTTCCTTTGTCAACTCTATCTGTTGTTGTCAGGTTGTAATGATGTACCTTTCCTCTTTGCTATGGAGAGATCTCAGCAGCGCTGGCCTTGTGTGGCTTCATTCTTCTCTCCGGTGATCCCCACAGGCTAATGTTGAGTAACTGTTCTTCCCTGAAACTGCCCAACACCTGTGCCATGGTACTGTTGTACCTGACAAGAGGTGTATAAAGTAGACCTCTCACTGAACTGCTCGCTCTTCAATTTTGAACAGCTGCGCTCCAAAAATTCATTCCTCTTAAGCTCTGTAGAAAGCTTCTTCTGTTGGATGCAATGTATTTCTTGGTTTACTTGGCTCCCTGGCCATCTAGGGAGGCTTGACTGAAATTACCCCATGGAGCGTGCTTCTCCTGTCCTGTATTGGAAAGAGTCTTACATGGAAAAATCCCAAGCGAGTTGTGTAAGTAGAGAATATGGAAATTGTTTTAAAGCCTGTTGTCAGGGATGACCATTTCTTCTCTTCCTCTGAGCCATCAGCATTCAACTGTCCCTTTCTCAGCAGCAGTCCCTGCACAGTTCTGACACGGTCCCTTGTCCCTCCAGTTTGTGGGTCTGGTCAGAATGGTAGGAGGGCAAGTCACAGGGTTTGTTTGGCAGAGGTGACAAAACCTGGCACCAAGACAAACCTGTTCTGTTTAATCTACATCCCCAGTCCACTGAAATGGCCTTGATACTGCAGTGTCTGTCACTGTGAGGGAGATCTCCTTTTGCTTCTTTTTATTTGCAAGATTGTCTCTTGATATCTGGATTTTTTCCAGAGCTTCGGGTTATTGTGTTCTGTGTATAATTATGAGATAACGATAGAAGTTAACACTGCTTCCTTAGAAACTGACCTGCAGGGTTTAAGTGAGGGTGAAAGTACATTTTGCATGTTTGCATCCTATACAATGCAAGTAGTTTCTGATATGACTTAAACAACTGAGTGGCAAAGCGAAGACTTAAAGTATGGCTTGTCTCTTTCACAGCAATTGATGCATGCGAGGAGTGTTTAGAAATTACTTTGAACTTAAGTGAAAAGCTGCCGATGTGGAAAGAGGTGCTTGTTCCTCTGGAGCGGCCAATACCTAGAATCCTGTTTCTTTTGCCTAGCCATTCTCTGACTTCTCATTGCTAGAAACTGCTTGGTGGCTATAAAATGGTATAACATTGTAGGTGTCTTGGCTAAAGTTAGGAAGAAGCACACTTATTAAATCTTTACTGTGTTATAAATGAAGCATGTTGGCAGTCTGCTTTATAAGTACTGATCCTGCCAACTCAATTGTCATTATTTTGCAAGTTCAAAGCTGATAACATAGATGCTGACTCTTGAGTTCCACAGAGATGACTCAGATATGATTTCTGTAAATCATCAGATAAAATTGATACAGCGGTTGTAAATAAACACAAATATATTCCACTTAAAACAGAGGAATTCAGAGTTTGAATCTAATTGCTTATATTGGAGCTTTGCCAATGTCCTAGGTAAGCCTAATCAGAAATTTTAATAAATGTTGAAGGTTTAAATTCACCTTTAATTCTGGGTACAGGGTGGAATACTGAGTAAAAAAAAAAAAAAAGGCAAGTTGCAGGAGCTTGGGGATTACTTGGAAGACATGTCCTTATTGGGGAGGTGGAAAATTACTATGAGAATATACGGCTTCCTTGCTGTAAACCGCGTGCATTGATTTGATGATGAAGGCATGCACTGAATTTGGGGCAGGGTGGGAAGAGACCATTATACACCCAAGAGTTTTCATGGAATTTCATGTGCAAATAGTCAGCCCACCCATGGAAATAACAGGGCTTAATCCTGCACCCAGACTTGTGTAGCCAGTCAGACCTCCTGAAGGATCAGCAAAGGTATTCTTGCTCTGCAGACTCCTTAATTGTCTTCAACTAAAGACAGGTGTTTGGATTATCTTTCTGCTTTGGGTTTTGTAGTCAGTCGATTCCCTTTTCATCCTAAAAATAAAGCAAAGAAGTGTAACTCACTTTTTCTCTTTTGTCTGTGAATAAAGTACAGCATGCAATTTACGTCTAAAGTTGCTGTTCAAAATCAGGCATGTGCCAAGCAGCATCCAAACTTTTTCCTACCGAATACACTGAACTCCATAGGCAGCCTTTAAGTGGCTCATCAACCGCTGACTGTTCCTATTATAAAATATGCTGACTAGTGAAGCTAAGCTGAGGAAAAATAAACTCTTAACTGGAATTGAATGTACTTAAGAGTAATGAGGGATTTTTGTTGATTTGTCTCATCTGCATTGTGTTATGTAAGAGCAGTATCAAATCCATAGCAATGTCACCAATTTGTCAGACTATTGATCATCTGCTTCACATGATTTCCTGCAAGCAGAGCAAGAAGGTATTTTGGTCACTAAAAATCAAAACAGTCTTAGTTTTGGTGATGACTTCTGCATAGTATCTCTGATGTTAAGGAAGGAGTTCATGTAATAATTACACTAGAGTTCAGAATGGAAAAGATCTGACAGTCAACTCAGCATGTTAAGGTTTCGTCTCCTTAACTTACAGCTTGACTGCTGATAAGGGATGAGCAGGGAAAACTGACCCTCTTTAACTATTTATTCCTTCTCTTTTTCCTATAAGATTTCTTTGTGGCTCTGCCCTGGCATTTTGCTGCAGTGAGACACTGCCTGCAAATGTGTATTGACTTGGTGGGGGAGGGTGAAAATTCATGTACTTTATTTGTTAGGAGGTTCTCCGAATGATTCCAGCTCTTCTGGTGCTTCACTGGGAATATCAATACCGAGGAGGGGAAAAGTGCTGAAGAACCTAGTAAGACTTGCATCTATTCACACCACTTTGAAATAGGGGAAGCTCTGTGTCCAGTTTCCTGCTCTTTCAAACCACTTGGAGGGAGTTATGTCCGTTATGCACATGTGCTCATGTTTAGCTCTGGGCTGGGGTCATGATCATGGTCGTGTTGTGTTGGGGCAACTTGCAAAGCAACCCTGCTTTGGTATGCCACATCAAATAAGAAGGTTTATTTCATGCCTTTCTGGACACAACTACAGCAAATATCCTCACTTTCTTTTCCAACAGGGCTGAAAATCTAGTGTAGCAGAAGCCTGTCTTGTAGCAAAGTAGTGATATTTCTAGCAGCTATGAGACTGGTTCCTTTGGCTTCTCTCGCTTAGGAGCTGGAAGATGGTCCAAATTTTTGTCTGACATGAAGACAAAATCAATACTGATCTTATTTTAAGATTGTGCACAACAGAGAGGAGGTGATGAATCTCCACCCTGATGTTTCTGGACCAGTTTCACTTCCCACACGTGGGTTCTAAATGTAATTGGTGTGGGAGCTATCTCAAAATGCTCTGTTGCCTTCTGCTCTGGACATCCTCATTCCCTGAAGAGGGGTGGTTAATTTTGCTCTTGTGAAATCCGTGTGCTCCTGGGAAATAAAAACAACACTTCGGACTTGTGTGGATACTTAAATTCTAAGCCTTACTCAGAAGGGAATATAGCAATGCCATGTCTCAGGCAAGAGCTTCCACCTGCTCTTTTCCCTCCATTCAGAAATTCCTCTGCTGGTGGAGAATTAGATCTGGTCACAGTCATTGCCTGTTGTGCTAGGAGACTTTTTTAGTCGTAACTGACATTGCTGCAGTGACTGTCCAAGCTCATGTCATTTTGACAACCCATCTCACAAAACACACTTGCATGTGCGTGTTCTGGAACGCTTAAAGCAACTCATCTTCATGAAGCAACAGTTATTGATTAAAAGAAAACAAAAAGAAAAGAATTCCTAATGTTTCAGTGGGTAAGGTTAACTTCTTAAATGTCACAAATGGTTATTCTTCCAAAGGGGAGGATTTTTCCAAGTCACTCAGCCTACATTTTCCTTAAAGACAGGCTTTTAAACAGAAATAGCTCCATGAATATTCGCTACTCACATCTGGTCAGCTGTCCCTGTTGTATGTCCAAACACAGCACCTTGTTTTTCTGAATTGTTTGACTTTGCAAAGAATTATGGTTGATGTTTCCTGACTCGTTTTCTTCACCTATCAAACACTAAGCAGCAACACTGAAGTACAGATCTGACCCCTCAGTACAACTGTTGCTTTCCAGTTTGGTGAAAATCGTACACAAACCAGCAGGGAAATACCTGTGACCTTTGAGATTTGATGTTAGTAGAGCCTTGTCCTAACATTGTAATTTCAAATTTCAGAACAAATACCTCTAGTCAGCCTCATCATTAGTTGACACAATTGCTGTTGGTATGATCTAGCAGTAACAATCATCTCGTGGTGGGCTGGGACATCTCTGCTAGTATCACTGCTAATTGGTAACTGGGTTAAGCAGAGCACTACCGCAGGGATGGGTGCCCAGTGAAGCGTGTTCTGATGCTGATAGCCGTTCATCGGTGATAAGAATACTTTGCTATCCCTGTACATGAGTGCGTGCTTCCACTCGCTTATCTTGGTGCCAAAATTGCTTAAAAGGGAAGTCCAAGTGGGAGACAAGCCTGACTCTGTTGTGTGTTCTCTTTGTAGATTGATTGCCCAGTAACATAAAGACAGCAGGTATTAATCTCTGCAGACATTACTTTGAAACCCTTATCCATACTGATCTTTATAAACCGAATTATGTTCCAATGATGTGTGCTGAGCTTCCAACAAGGCATGCTACAGCATTGGTTGTCTGTTAACCCCAGTTACAGCCTGAGAGGAGCAGACTTCCCTAGTGAACAGACAGCAGCTAAGCTTGTGCCACATACCTTGGAAATGCTGCTCCTAGCTTTGTCTGATCCCTTAAGGAGAAGACTCGGGTAATTAAACAGAGTTCTCGCTGGTTACCAATTTAAGACCCATGTTGTTACTTTTTACATTTTACTAAAAGACCCTTTGAGCAAGGATTTATTGCAGGAAGCTTATTGTGCTATCTGCTTGTGCTGAGAAACTTGAGATGTGTGGGAGAAACTGAGAAAAATGTCTGGGGGTCTTTGTTATGCTTCTGGTGCTACGGGGAAGGCCTTTCTGCCACTGGAAAATGGACTTTAACAGTACTTTAAAAACTCTAGCTTTCAAACCAGCTTGTTGGTTCTTTCTGAAAAAAAGCAACATTTAGGTCAAATATATATCCTGCACAGCACATCTCGATGTGTCCTGCCTGATGCATCATGGAGAGGAAGCGTGTCTGACGTGCCTCCTGCATGGTGGCAGTGCTTGCTTGGCTCGCTGCTGCTGCCAGCCCCAGACAGGTGCTGGCTGCACGGAAGCTCCCCAGGGTCCCAGTGAGAAACCTTGGGGGAGAGAGGTGTTTTGTTTTCATTTTACTGCCTGGCTGTCTCTCGTCTTCCTTCTCATGTGTTGTCTGAGGAGCAAGTTGTTTTATTTTTGTGGGGAAAGGAAATGGGAAGAGGCAGAACTGTAGCCAGCTTATCAAAAAGTACCCGGAGTGTTTAAGCTTTGCTCACCATTGCATTGTTTGCTGTGCCTGGTTACATTCCCACAGCTTAACCCAGACTGTAGAGCTTTTATTAGTAATTAGCTCGTTGTGGCTTTAGGGCTTTCAGACACGGGTAGTTGTTTTCATTGGGGGTATTAATTATGAATCACAAACCTGTAAACAGCTGTAGCCAAGAATGTGCACGTTAGCAGATATGACTGTTTTGCTGTTCAGCCCTGGGTTAGCTCTGCACTGCCCTCATTGTTGTTGCAGAGAAGTGTATGGAAAACATGTTTTTAACCTCCTAGATGCTTTTGAGTTCCTGCATAGCAGTCTGTAAAACTGTGGGAAAAACGGCCTGCACATTTGCTTTTTAAGCAATGTGGTTTAAATATGATGGTTTCAACAGGCTGAAGCAAGGACTTTGAGAGCCCCCTTTTCAAAAGGCCCTGCTTTTAAGATCTTCTTATAAATACACTTAAAAATTATTTGACTTGAATCTTCCAGATGGGTGGGGAGAGGAGAGCGTGTTTACACAGGGCAGTCTTAGCAGTTCAGCGTCACTGATGCTGCCTTTATTTCCATTGTTCCTTTCACGTTTTTCTGCAAGAAGCGGTACCCGACTAAATCAAATTAAATTAGCTTCCTGGCAAAGTTGATAACAAATCTTCCTTTTAATTCAGTGGATCTTAGTTTTCCTCTGTAACGTGGGACAAGCTTGCTCACCACACAAAAAAACAGGATCCAATACCAGGGGTCTTGGAAGGCTCCCAACAGCCTTTTGAGCCTGTTGAAGTTGAGCAAGATAGAGTGGATAGCAGGGACTCAGGTTAGAGAGTTAGTAGAGATGATGGGATGTCTGGATTTCTGCTGTGGAGATGATCTCTGACCATGTGGGGTGAACAGTTCTTGACCACTGGATTCATCAAAAAGGAGAGAGGAAAAAACCCAAACAAACAACCTGAACCAGCATAACTGCTTTTTATAATTCTCTGGTCATGAATTGTGAGAAAGCGAGAGTTATTTTAATGCATGTGTTGAGTTGCTGATGTCTGACTAAAAGAACTTCTGTCTGGGGAAGAGCAGTAATACTGCCCTTTGCTGGGTGTCCCATCGTGAGAAAAGCTGGATCTTCCTCTCTCAGACTCTGCAGTGCCTTAGATGCTCTGTTTGTGTTCAGCTTAGGTTTTGATGGACACGAGAAGAATGATCAGTGGTGCTAGGCTTTGCCTTTTTTCCCAGTAGGTTCCCTCCTTCCCTCCACTTGCTCTTGTTTTGATTTTTACTAAGAACTCTCCCAGGACCTGTCTAACCACAAAAAAAAAACCCAACAACTTTGATGAACTAATTTGGTAGAGGTAATAAAAATGGAATTGTAAATTTGCTTTTTAGAACTAGATTTCTTGGGCAAGTTGTTGAGGCACTTTCATTACTGCTAATTCTGTTTCGTTAAATGTGTTTTGTAGTGGGATACAGGAGGAAAGGGAGAAGGTATATGTTAGATAATCTGGTCTTTGGTTGCTTCAGATTTATGTAAAAGGATGGGGGAAGGTGGTTTTATCTGGTCTTCTCTCTTCCCCTTCGAAGTTAAGAAACAGGTGGTCTGACCCGTGTAAGGCTTCAAGTGTTGGAATTGGCATCAGTGTCTTCTTAAGGATTATTTTTAAAAAAACAAAACCCAGGAAGCAGAGTGTCTTTGCTCAGTGTGAAAGCTGGTCTGTACAAAAATAGCAGGCTCACAATGTGACTAAGATGATTCCCCTGACCTAAATAAGGAAAGCTATTACCTGATATTTGGAACGTGGCTTTGCTTCTAACTTCCTCCTGCTATCAGGTGGTATTCGTACCTACCTTACCTTCCCCCTGCCCATCAGTGGTGTTGCAGGTTCAGATATCTCATAATCTAAGCACGTCCAAGTCCTGATTTTTACCTGAACGAGAGCTTGCAAGGTGGACTGGTTTGATAGTTATGTGTGCACCAGGAAGGAAACTGATGGAGAACTGTTGATGGTGGGAGGTGTCTGCCACATCTAATCTAGGTATAGATGGCCAACCATGATCTTAAATTAAGCTGAGATTTGTTTTCTTTTTAAGTTAATGTTTCCTGAAAATGAAGGTAAGCTTAATGCTATTTCTGATCACAGGCAGTTAGATCAATAGTGCTTCACAATGTGATGGAGCCCAAACCCAGCAGAGAACAGATTTTTGTTGTTTTCTGTAAGTGAGTGTATTAATTTCAGAGAGTGGTATTGTTGATGAGGAAGAAATGATCAAAACTAAAATCTGGTTAACACCTGTGAGGTATTACTGGTGTCATCTTTTCAGTTAATGAAATTCTGATCTGGATCTTTGGATCAAATCGAGCCTTCCCAGTACAGCATAGCTAAGGAGCATTTCTGTTTAAAAACTTGTGTGTAACTACTGTGGTTGAGAAAAAGGAGTTCCATGAAAATAGATCATAAATCAATGTACTTTTAATAAAAATGAAGATACCAGCCCTACTGAGAAAATCCTGGTGGAATATCTTTGGAGTGCTCCTTGTTTGTATTTATCATTATCCTTCTCGATAGTCTTTATGGATGTGGTCATTGCTTTAACTGAATGAAATTATTGTTAGTTTTGCTTCTAATTTTTGCTAAGCTTTTTAAACCTTGTTTAACCCTTGCTGTCTACATGGAGATATTTCACCTGTGTTGGCTAGTGGCTAGCATACAACATATACATTTTGAACCTGCACTGGCTCTTGCCACTTGCAGTACACTGCAAAAAGGAACAGGAGTTACTTTGTGGGTTGGGTTATTCTGTTAATAGCCAGACATCACCTTAGGCTATGAACTGAGCTGCTTGGGGCTGGTGGAGGATCCTCGGGAAGTCTGCTGAGTGCTCGCTGTGTGCTCTTGGTCCCTGAATATTTGCTGTTGGCCATGGGGAGAGAAGAGGTTCTGGGTTAGGGGGATCTTTAATCTCACCTGTTACAGCTATGTCTACTGAGAAACTGCTCAGTTCTGTTTGAGCTGAAGCTGTAGGCATAACTTCATTGTTATTATGGTTCAAAAGTGACGTTATGTGCTGTTGGATAAGGCTGTGATGGCAGTACGGGTGGGGAAGACGGGTAGTTTCTTCATTATTGCTGCCTTTCTATGGGATAATGTGGGAATTAAATAAGAATCCACAATTGGAGCATTAATAGCTGCTTCCTGTTCTTTCTGATGCATCTTCAATCTACTGTAATCACCATGCTCCTTTCTGACTAGAGCTATCATGTCACATCTTGTGTCCTTCTCTGTGCGTGCCATTTGTGGACAATTATCTTGCTGGCAACTGCTCTATCTTCTGGCATTTCCTTAAAGGAGAAAGTCCGTGGAAAACTATTCATTTTGTCGCTGTCTCCTTTAAAAAAGGAGTATCTAACACATCTCTAAGTGAAGCCAAACTGTTGTTGAACAGGATGAAAATTTTTCCATTGTGTTTATGTTACAATATTTGCTGCCCTGAGCTGTTACGCTAAGAACAACATTGGCTTTTGTTTCTACATGGCAGGCCTACACAGGCAGCTAGCATAGTGTATAAATAACATGCTAGTTGCAATGGGGCTTGACCCTTCAGCAGAAGTGGCACTGGCTGCCTTGGTGTACTACTAGGTAAGAGTTTCCATATAGGCAGTTACGGCAGAGGAGTTAATGAGCTGTGAACGCACACCTACCTTGCTTGTAGTTCATTGCTTGTGTCACCATAGCTCTGTCAGTGTAGCAAGCATCATAACTTTCTCAGCTCTCTAATCTTTGGGGTCACATCTGCACCAGCATTGCACTTACATGACTATCTATATGATCATACTTGTTTGCAAGAAACACAAATGTTTGCTGTGACTTAAAGCCAGTCTTAATAATTTACATATAAGAAGTCACTCTTTGCCCCTTTTTGTCAAAGAAGGAATCCCTTTTACCTGAACGTCAGTCATGTTGTAGGTTTAAGTTTGTTTGTTCACCTTAGAATAATACGTCTTACTGAAACTAAAAGTAACTTTCCTAAAGACATTTAATGCAGATGTTTATCTGCTACTCCAGTCCAGACCTGGTGGCAAAAAGTGAAATTCGT
The DNA here is from genome assembly GCA_033558185.1 of Dromococcyx pavoninus. NCBI lineage: Eukaryota > Metazoa > Chordata > Aves > Cuculiformes > Neomorphidae > Dromococcyx > Dromococcyx pavoninus. Next base: position 43,446 of record JAUMJL010001862.1, read on the forward strand.
GCTGCTGCAGTTCATGTGATTCTCGTTCCCAGCTGTAGAAGGGCATCCACAACCATCATATGTTAACTTTGAAAGGAGGAGTATGTTCAGTGCAGCATGTTTTCATCTAAAGGTGTCTAGGGCTGTTGAAGTGTGTGGTGTTCAGCCACAATGGGTGTCTGGTTGCATGCTTTCCAATTATTGTCAGATCTGTGTGGTATTTTCAAAGCCTACTTGTCCAGCTTTATAGAATGTGTTGTATGTTTTGTTTTGCTGGGTGATTTCTATCTTTGAGGGTGTGGGACTATTGCATAGTTTCTTGGGTTAATGAAAAGACACTTATGGGGCTAGGGGATAGCTTTCCCACTGGAGCTAGTATGTTCTAATTAATCTTGTTCACGGGGTATTCTTTAATCTCATCAGGCATAGGTGGTAGGTCTAGCTTGGGAAAATTAACTATTCCAACAAGGTTTTGAAGTCACTAATGCATTTTTCACCTTTAGCTAACCCCATTACACTTTCTCTAGTCTGATCATGCATTTGGCCGGGCAGCAGTACAGATCCAAACAGGCAAGTAATTCAGCCACTGAAGAAGAATGGGAGTCAGTCATATAGGATCTCAAAAGGCACAGGGTGTTGAAACCAAGAATGCTTGGGAGAAGTTGAATGATTTAGAAGCAGGTCCTCTGGGAAAGGCTCAGGAGACAGAGCTTTCTGTGTCTGTGTCTTGATTTAAGCGTATGACATTAACTTTCAAAGAATGATGAGATGAAATTGGGAGGACTTTCATTTTACAGTTGATGTGAGCTTTTCATTGAGTCTCCTGGAGGTGGCCCAAGGATGAACCATGAAATTCTTCAGCAGGGCAGGCTCAGCTATTTCTTCTGTTTTGATGGAGAAATGTGCAAGGCTGCTACTGCAGAAGTTCACAGAGCTTCCCTGTTGAAAAAGAGATAAGAGCATCGCTGTCTACTTAGCCAAAACTTAATCCTCCTGCTAGAGTACCTGCAGATATGTCTTGAAGCCAGTTACGTGTTGAACTTCAACTAGGAGTAGGTGTTTTGGAAAATTAAGAAGCAAGTATGATGGATTGTCCTAATATACAGAAACTGAGTCCCTTCCTGCCTTTTTGCTCCAAACCTTCAGTTTGACTCGTATTCACTGTTTAAATTACGGTATGTTCTTACAGAATTACTAGTTAATTTCTCCTGCTGAATTTACACCACTGTAAGTACTTTATTGGGAGCTACTGCTGACTCACTCTGTGACAGAGGAAAGACAGCCCCCCGCAAGTATTCGCTTTCTTTTTGGAGGGCATCACAACAACTGTTAGGATTTCAGTGGGAAGCTACAGTGCTACAATAGCTTCTATTTAATTTCCATAGGAGCTACTTTCTAATGCTAATTTCACGCTTGATAAATACAGTCCCTTGTTGCCTAGGCAACAAGTTACAGCACAAATGTTCATTATCGCACTACTGGTTAATGAGTCTCTAGTGTTCTGAAAAAAATTACAGCCAGAATTAAGTGGGTTTATTCTCTTTAATTTTAAGTTACCCCCAAACCAAGAGACCAATCTACAAAATGTTTCCAGTTGGAAGTGGTACGGAGTGCAATAGTGATAAAGTAACCAGAAGAACTTGCAGAAGTGTTTGGTTACAGCACTGTCACAGTAAATCCTAACATCAGTCCTGATTGTTCTTTTAAATGCCTGCTCTTTTACGAGGATGACTTTGTTATGAACAGCAAAATATTTAAAAGTTTACAACTGAGTATCTAGAAATACACTTCTTGTCAACATTCATATTTCTTAGTGTAGTCTAGCTTGGCCAAGTGAGCCTGACAATCTGTAAGCAACTTCAGAGTCAAATTTTTTTGTGCTGACAGAGCTTTGCATTGTGTCATTCCCAAATATATTGTTAAACAAATGAGGGCATATTTGATTTGATGTCTTGAGGCAACAGTAATATTTTCCAATATGAACGTATCAAGGGACCTCTTGCCAGTGTCTGGTTTTGCACCACATTCTCAATTTCCTTTTTTGTAGATGGTCTCATTTGTAAAGATTTGTTCAACTTGATTCAGTTCACATGTAATTAAGGCAAGAATTCCTTGGTGCTCAGTTGGTTGAGAGAGGGCTCTGCTTGTTGACCTTTCCTTTGGTGACTCAGCATGGAGAACTCAACACTTCCCTGCCAGGCAGGGACCATTGTTAACTTTTATTCGATTATTATTTTTCATTTAAAAGCTAATTTGCTCTTTTGCCTTCAATCCCTGTCATACACATTATTCCAGCTGTTAAGTAATACGAAAATTTGTCTTTGGCAGTTTGCACATGTCATCTTGCCTTGGGAAATCAAAGGGAAGATTACATAACAGCTGACAGTAAATTTGGCTCCAGAATGTCATTAAACTAATGAATGTTGAGTTTTCTTTCCCAGTCACAATATTCTTGAGTTCAAAATTGAAAGCTATTTTTTTATGTGAAACCTAGGGTGCATGTAGGTGAATTGTAGAACTTCAGGAGTTTTCTGGTCCTACACTGTTAAACCAAAAGTGCTCCTTGGTTTAAAAATTGGAGATGCAATCCAGACAGGTGGAAGGTGTTTGTCCCTAAGTGAATTTAGGATAATTTTTTTTACTTTGTCTGTCTCTGAAGCTACTATTACAATATTCCTTAAATTTGATGTGGATTGGTATCCATCCTCTGAAGGAATCACAGACTGCCTGTTTGAATGCAGAAAAACATTGTTTGTCTTCATTTGTAAAACTTTGTTTAAAAAACCCAAAGGAACCTTTTTAGATGTGATTTTTTTTTAAACCAATTCTGTTTTGTTGTGAGGGCTAAAGGACTCTAGGATATAAAATATCTAAGAAGAAGAAAGGCCAGATGTTTATTTCTTACATGCTTTAAAAACTCAGAATGGCCTTATAATGAAATTCAGTTGCTGGTCTGTGTGTTTTAACTGACACACTAAACTTTGGCCTAGAATTTCTAAATTCACCTTTTTATCATTGCAGCAACTTAAGGCTTCTGTTAATGAGAGAAGTTTTAAAGCACAGTTTTGTGTGAAGAAGCAGTTTACCACATCTCAGAACTCCCTCTTTCTTTAATATTGTAAGAAATATTGCACAGGGTGCTGGATTTGTGCGGTGGCTATGCTGTCATGGCTATGTCAGGTGTTTGCTGTGTTAGAAACTTGTATTGTGGTTGCTGTAATAGCAGTACAAATTAGAATACATGTTCATGTAAAAAATAATTCTTACAGTACTGTAGTGACTCTTCACAGGTTTGAAAATCTGCAGTGGGCAGGGATTTGGGCTTTTGTTGTATGGGAATTTTTTATTTTGTTTTGTCATGGTTTTTTTCCCCTTTTTTAATCTCTTTAGAGAGACTTTTATTGAGCTACTGAGAAAAGAGGTTTCTAAATCAGAGGAGGATATAGTAGAATGCCTGGGTGTGGACTGCTGCTCAGGACGCTGTTTACTATAATGCACTTGATTACTCTTTCTTAATAGAAGAAACTTGTTCAACTCATTAGTCATGTTGTAATTTTTGTGGCTGTTTGTTATGAGAAAAAGAATATTAAATGCATTTACAGACATTTTCTCTTTTTGAATGTATTGGATCAGAATTGTGATTCTGATGCTTAAAATGAGCCTGTCCTTAAGCAAACCACCTGCATGATGTGAGTAACGATGATGCTATGCAAGAAGTCTGTTAAACTGCCAGTTTGAGTAGTCTCTGATGTAGGTAATTTCAGTCTTCATGTCTATGCATCTTAACCACCCTCATATGAATGGCGTAGCTTTGTTTGAAGTGGGGCCCTTGTTACTCAGCTCAGACTTGAGACATTTCTTGCACAGTAGGGAAGTCTGTTTTGCAACACTAAGCAGGATCCCAGGGCAGGTGAGATGCTTAAAACTCTGTTATGTGCTTACACATCTACTGGCTAATGTAGCCCAGATATCAAGGCAGATGATGGAAAGCACTGAGTGAAAAAAGTGACATCAAGGATAGCTGGATTTCTTTTTAAATAATGAACATTTTAACAGATTGGTCAGAGTAATAAGCCTGATGCAGAAGTGGACCTTATGTATGTGTCACAGCCATTCTAATCAGGAGTGTATTTCTTTTTCAAGTATAGGGTAAGTTTCTTGAGAGCATGCCATTTTTTCTCTGAAAGCTTTAGGAAGCTCCTCAGGGTTCCCATGGCAATTCCTGCTTGTGGATCTAATGGTACCTTCACATTTGAATTGAGTTTCTTTCTGCAGAACTTGTCCCATTCCTGTTTCTCCATCAAGAAATAGTTGTTTTGTGCAGGATCAAGGCAAGTGACTACTGTTCTCTCAAAATCTATTCAGAATATGCTTAAAATTAAGAGAAACGTAAGCAGCATATGCTCTTTTTGGATAACTACGTGTTTGCAATCTTGTGCTATTGCTGCAAGTAGTACAGGCAGAGTGGGTCACCCTGGGAGCTAGAATTAAGAGTGAAAAATATATGGTTCTATTTACTTGATATTTAAACCTGTAAGGCAGATTTAACTTAATAGTTCTGCTTGCTTTGTATGCATAGCTTACCCTGCTCAGTATTTAGAAGCAAAATGTGTATTAACACTCATAAAATACTTCAATCTGGACACAGTGTTCAAGGTGCTGACCAAGTGTACGAAATGTTTTGTTGAATGTTCAGGCTCACTGCCTCAGGGAGGACTATTCCAAGTGTACTAAAGCAAGATGGTAAGCTGTGATGAGGGAAGGGTGAAGAGTCAGCTGGCTATGTGCTGGCAGAAAGAAAGCTGGGGCAAGATCTTCAGTTGCAGAGCCTTCTGAAGGAGTGGAATTCCTCCATGTTACCCACTCGGCAAGAATGCTACCTTTTCCTAGGAAAGTCACTAAATTGCAGATGTATTCTGGGGAATATTCGTGAGAGGTAATGCATACCAGTCCCTGGGTGTTACCTCTTGACCATTGCTGTGAAGAGTGTGCTGGGCTAGGTGGACCTCCTTTGGTTTGACCTTGCCTGACTGTTATGTTGGGGACATCCAGTGGAGCGTCAGGACTTGGGCCATGGTTCCTTGAATGATCAAAATTGTAAGGCAAGGTGAGATGGTCCTGCCAGAGCCATGCCTTCTCCCTGCAGGATCCCACTTTGTCCGTTCCCACCCTCCATGAGTAAGTTAAAGATAGTAACCTCAGAGTAAGCTATTCACTTGTTTCTGGATCAGCTTTCTGCAAATTAGCTGTTCTGAGACAGGAGAGGGGCTAGAAAAGAGTAAGAAAGGGCAACTTAAGGACAGAGGTGTGAGTGACTTAGTGTGAACAGTGTCTGATAAGCATGGGAAAGGCCAACACTGTGCTGCTGCTTTGTGCAATAGCGCACAGCCCTTCTGTCAATGTGTACACTGGCCTTTTGATGGACTGACTGGAATGATGTTGTAAGACTCCCTGCAAACTCTCAGCACAGTGTAGTGTTTGCCTTTTTTTTCCTTAAGCTCTGCTTCAGTCAGATGTCTTTTGTATCTGCTACTGTCTGTGTACTTCTTGGTGTGCCTTACTGGTGGGGATTTCGAGACACAGTTACCATGTGTGCTATCACACTTGTTTCACAAGAGGAAGCTGCCACAGCTTCTAACCCTGCAGCTGCACTGCATGCTGTCTCTCAGGGAACCTGTTACTGCTCTTTATACTGTGTTTTGGATGACGTGGGACCACCCTGACATGGCACATCTCATGCTGGGTATAATTATTGGTCCAGTTGCCTATCTGTATTCTTAGATCATTGATATCTCCTTCTGTGTTTTTCCCTTCTGTACCATTGAAAATAGAAGCTGCCTTCAGCCATTTTCAACTTGTTAATTAAGTGCAGCTGGCAGAAAACCTGGTGTTTGATCAGAGGTAGCTTTGCTGTTGTTGCTGCAATTGCAATGCGGTACCTTACATCAGGAGCTCTTGATTTGCATCTGATGGACTCAGAGCACAAAGAGCTTGGTCACACTGATGAAGTAGATAAAACCCTCTGCTGGTGTTAAACTGTTCCTATGCTTGTTCCTCATGAACTTCCAATGGCTCTAATTCTAGGAGAGCTGTATTTTTTTGTAATTGAACCATTTTTTCTTAAAAACAGTTGTTTTTTAAGATGGAAGTCTCCATTTGTCTTCTGTCAGCAGGCAAGATTATATTATATGCTATTCCTTTTTAAAGAGCAGTGGATCCTCAACTGATTTAAAGGGGTTTTCCCTTTTCAGCAGCACTGTTCTGTCTCCAGAGCTTTATATGCCTGCTTCTAGGAAGGATGCCTGTTGCTACACATATTTCTAATACCTGCCTGATTTAAGAATCGTTGATCGTTTTCATGTGGGGACACAGACTGTTTCTTAAGCCTGGTTTGGTATGTCTGTAATTACCTCTACAATGAGCTTGGGGTAACTGTGGATTTTTTACATGAGAATAGTCTGAAATCACATTTCCCAACCTTATTGAAAAGGATTTTCAGAATCAGGATGAAGCATCTGGTGGTGAGGTGGGAAGGGAAGATAGGAGAAGCCTGGGGGATGCAGTGGTTTGTTTGGATCTGGTTGCATGGCTGAGTGTGAACTTGCAGTTCCCACCTGCTCTGTAGCTGACCCCCTCCTGAAGCACAAGTGCTCTTTAGCACCTGTGGGACCAGCTCTGCTGCCTCCTTTGGCACCACCACCCTGAGCAGCAGGTTAATAAATCTGGGTGGCTGGATGAAGCTGGATCCACTCAAAAATGCATCTTAATGTGTTTGCGCTGCTGTGGTGTTCCCAGGTCCCAGGCTGTGAAGTGGCCACCCTGAGTCAAACCGGGAGCCCAGCTCAAATCCTGTTTCCATAGTGGCAGAGAACAGAAGTCTTGAGAACAGAAGAAAAGCAAGATCTGTGTGTAGTAGTACATCGCCTCTACACCTTCTCTACCTCCAGAGACCTGTAGCTCCATACCTTCCTGAAGCAGAAGCAGCATACTTGTATTTTGCAGCCTTCAGTGATTTCTTTTCCTTGTATCCATCCAGTTTTACTCTTAACTCATTTGTTTTTATCACCCACAGTATCCTGTGCCAAGACAGTCTCATCCACAGCTTCAGTGCAACATGGCTGCTTACCTCCTTAATTGTTTTGAGTTTGATATCAATTCATATTCCTTATAATTGCTGCTGGAAAAGAGCATAAGCAATACTTTCATTGCTACTTTTTTCATGTTGCTGACTTCTATAGACCCACAGAAGCCAACAAGAATCTGGAAGTGCTTATTAATTTGAAGTGCTTATTGTGATGATACAGTGTGAGCATACAATTGATGAGAAACTGAACCAGCAAAACTGTGACTCACCAGCTGACCACAGGTGTTGGCTGCAGGTTATTACCTGGTTATTTGAATCTTCTTTTTTTTTGTTGTTGTTGTTTTTGGTGTGAGGGTTTTTTTGGTGCTTTTTGGTGGTGGTTGTTTTCACTGAATTGGGTTGTACTGTGAAGCTTGCTTGATAGTGCACAACAACATTGTGTACAAGACAGTAAGGAACAAAGTATAGTGGAGGTCTGAAGCTGCAGATGAAGCTTTAAATAGCAGACTGCACCCTGAGATAACCATGCCAGAGGAATGGGATGTCAATGTATTTCCCTTCCCATGGCAGGCATTAAAAGACTTAAATGTATGAAAATTCACGCTTCATGTAAGGAAAAGTAACGATACAGCACTAGAACAGGTTAATTAAGGAAGTTTTAAACAGCACTGGGAGAGATTGGTGAGAAGATGGAAATTGTATTGGGTTTGTCTGATTTCATAATTTCTCTCTGTTATCTCCCTTTTTACTCATTTCATTGACTTCAGGTAGAGGCAGATGTTAAAGTGGTGGGGGGCGTTTTCATAAGCTGGTCCCTTCTGTTTGTCAGTGATAGGTATTCCTCTGTGAAGGATCTCTCCTGAAAACTGTTTCTCTCTATTCTCACAGGTACAATGAAAAGGTTTGTTAACATCTTAATAAACTCAGAAGGTAGGAAGGTCAGAGAGTGAGACAACAGTTTACCTGATAGTGCTATGGTTATATCAGCTTAATGCTTGGTATCACAAATGTTGTTTCTGTAACCATAATTACAACATGCTTTGTTTTAAAACCAGCAGAGAAATAGGACTACTTTTAGAAAAGCATTTAGGAAGGCAAGTTTTGGAGGTAGTCTAAAATGACAGAGGTATCTTGGCTCAAGATACCTTGTGTAGTGCCTGCTTCTTTACCCTTCTATACTGGACAGTTAGGTTCCCTTGTTAATCTGTGCTGTTACCACTGAATGTGGGGAAACATATTATTTTAGAAGTAATTCTAAGCTGTGATTTAAATAAATATTCAAACCTGAGTAGTTTCAGAATCTTAAGTGAAATGTGCCCATTGTTGTACTGATTCAGTCCACCTGTAGTTACACAGCCACCCTGGCTTCTCTGTCTGAATTTGTCCTCACCTCCCCCACTTAATAAGTAAACATTTATTTTCTGTAAATAATATAAGTACTATCTCCTTTTTTATTCATTTCCTTCCCTCTCCTTTTTTCCATGCCTTTTAATATCAGTGTTAGTTAATGGCGTGCTTTAATTTAAAAATTCTTCTCCCTACTTAGCCATGATTTCTTTTCCTTGTCTTCCTGGAGGACTTCATTACTTGTCTTAGAACATGTCGACCATGGACATAAGACTGCAGCTGAAGGGAGTATGACACAACCTATAACAAAAGTTTAGCTATGTATTATTTGACAGAAGATGGGATAATTTTATACTAGCTGAGCTGACGTTCCTTGGGCTAATCTTAAAAACCCAAAATACAAGAGAGCCCAGTGCAGAGATCTTTTGTGACTGCCTTGGGCCTGAAGCTAGCCCGTCCAATCTACTTGTGTTAATCTGCTGTGGTACTTAGGCTCATAAGCTGCAGGGTCTTGCAGATCTGTCCTGGGTTGAGCTGGTTTTGCACTGTAGCCTGTTTCTGCTTTAGATGTACTCTGTGTATACCTCATGGATACTTCCAATCTGCACATAGGATCTGTGACTGTGAGTATGGTGTTGTAGCGCTTGTCTCTTCGCTGGAGGCAGGTGGTGATGATGATTTCCCTTTATCTCTTTCTCCAAGACTTTGTGTCTCCATGTGGTTTTCTGATGAACTTCAAAGGGATGGTTAAGTTCAAAAAGTTTAATAATTTATGATTGTTTCCTCGAAGAGTTGGGAATAAACTTTCTGTGGATGTTATCAGGTGTATCTGTCTCTTGCTTTGCCTGGCACCATCCTACATTTTCAGGGTGATGGTTGATAGCTTTGAAAACAAAGCAAGCTCTTGCTGACCACTTCTGCTGTGTAGTTTTATCTATGGTACATTATAGTTGGGGCAACCCAAATGAAGTCTCCTATTTCTGTCTGGAAATATCATTTTGTTGAAAGTTGACACTGTTTTATCTAGGTTTTCTGAAGAAACAGTAGCTTATTCCTATCTGTTCTGGATGTCTTCACACATTTTTTTAAATTTCTTTTTAAATTATACTGTGCTCTTTGTGCTTTTATTGCTCACCTTTTCTAGCATTGTCCTTGAATAATATGGGTGATCCCTACTATTTTGACCTCTGTTGAGCAACCTTTGCCTTCTCTATGGATTTTGAATGTGTTCTTTGTAGTAATTCCGCTTTCAGATGTTATTTCATCCTCTGGCAGCTACTGCTACATTAAGTATGTAAACTGCTTTTAGTGTCAGAGGAACACGGGCACTGAAAGCAGAACTGGGAGGTCTCAGGTGCATGTAAGAGAAAGATGATGCTTGGCCTCTGCACAAGTTAGGTTATGTTTCAGAAGGTAAACTTGCCTTGGACCAGATAAGTCCTGTTATCTTTTGAGCTATTCCTGAGACAGCATCAGACTGCAGTACCTTTCCAGGTGCTTGTTCTCAGGCAATTGAGAGCTCCCCGATTCCACACATTTACTTGTTCTGCTACTGCTGGGTTCACTACCTGGCATCTGAGAGCCATGCTGGAGAGATTGCTGAAATCAAGAGCCCAAGCCACCCGGGAGGGTGCCTTTGCAGTATTTATTACAGCAACATGTGTGCGTTACTGCAGAACAAGGTCTCAGGCTGTAAAAGTAAAGCACACAGGGTAGTGAGCTACCTTGGCTCCCCTGGGTACAGTCTTGGTGGGCTGGGGAGAGGGCAGTAATAATAGCTGCAAGGAGGCTTTTTGGAGCAGTGGTTGTCAAAATTAGGGATGGTGGAGGGCCAGAAAGATTGATTGCTTGAGAAGAGAGAGCAGACCAGCAAAGATGAGGACATTGCATTAATTAAAGAAGAAGCAAAACTGTGAAGCTCTTTGAATTGCTGGTGCCTTCTGCCCTCTCCATGCTCTGCTGTCCTTTGGCTCTGCTTAGCTCCTCTCTGCAGTCTTTTGTGGCTGGGTGGAGGGAAGGTGCCAGGACAGCCTGGTGTCTTGTATGGACCTGTCAGATGGTCTCACTTGTCCCATTTGGAGTCCAATGATAGCTGCAGTGAGATGCACAGCAAATCTCCTTCACTCCTACACATCAGTCCAGGGATGCCCATGCACATGGCCTGTCTGGGCTAAATGTGCAGTGCAAGGGACACCTTTCAGGTCAGCAGGTGACTCTGTTCTTCTCATTTTGCATGCAGCGTCATTATATATTGCCAAACTAGCCTCTGAACCTGAGGTGGCATCTAGCTTGTCCTCAAAGCTTGTGTGCGTGATGTTTTGGTACGAATACCAGGCTTGAAAGATGCCTGGAGCAGACTGGCTTTAGTGACTAGCTTTGAAAAAAAAGTATAGATTGCACTATGACCAAACTCCTCATTCTGGTTGTTCCATTGCCAGGAGAAGTAGGTTAGAAGTAGGCTGGGGTGAATGTGTGCCTTGTCTGGTTCCTCCCCTCCTCTGCAGAGAGGAACTCTGTTTAAGGGGGAGGACATGGGATTGCTGGAGCTTGTTAACTTTATGGGGCGAGGATCTGGCCTTGCTGCTATCTCATCTTGGGGAAGAAAAATTCTTTCTAGCAAATTTAGTGTTCCTCTGGAAGAAACTTGAATTTGCTTTGCTGCCTAGAACTGTGCTGGAGATGTGGCTCTGCCTCACTTCTGCCAAATAAGCTCAGGATAAATAATGAGCTCTTGTGCAGAAACCTGCCTGCAGGAGCTGCAGCAGCACTTCTTTAATTTTGCTGTTAATATCAGATTGCTTTTTTTTGCAGCCTTTCCCTTCCCAGGGTCTTGTTCCTATCCCTTTTCCTGACCGACTCCTCCTACACCTTCCATTTTTTCCTTGCTTTTTCCATTCTCTAACCCTTGCCTTTGATATACTCCTGTCTGGTGTTTTCCAGTTGGCCGTCACCTTGCTTCTGTCTTGTTAACTTTTTCCTTTCTGCATCTTGCTTGTCTCACTGTGTCTTTTTGCTATGCGGTGCTGATAACAGTGTGACAGGCAGAAGAAACATGTGCTTAGAAGCTGTCACTGTGATAGTTAAAAAAATGAGACCTCGTACTTTATTTAGAAATCAATGAATGTGAAGTGTCTACAGCTGACGTCTAACTTTGCTGCTTCTTGTGTTTCTCCTAATACTTTTGCTGATTCTTCATCCTCCCACCAACTTTCATTCCTCTTATTAATTGGAAAAGCGTTGGGGGTGAGGACTTTCTCTCTTCTGTTCTGGCCAGTAACCAGCATGATGGGCAGGTCTGGCAAATCTCTTGGCTCAAACACAGTGCTCTAATTTGCTTTACCTCATGTGCTCCTAACATAGGATTTCTAGCTAGGTGGGATTTCCCCTGCTCTGGGACACCTCCTTCGCCCCCTCCCTGCCTAGTGCAGCAGACAAGCAAGACTGTGTGATGCTGCAGGGGAAAAGTCCTGCAGCATCTGTGGTGTGACCAACTGCATAGAAACCTGCCTTGGTGGAGAAGAAAAAAGCTGGAGATCTCAGAAGGATCACAGTCCCTGGTTAGGGGCTCCAGGCACGTTCTGCAGCACCAGAATTTAACAATAGTGACTGTATATCTATAGTATATAATTTCTCCTGTAATTGCTTGTGGGATCTCTACTTCTTGATGAGTAGTACCATTTGACAGAAGTTGTTTTCCATGTAAAACCCTTGGCATTGTGTATTTGAGGAAGAAGCATCTTCTTGCAGGGGGCTCCATTCTGGTTTGGATCATCTGAACTGCTCCAGATTTCAGTGTGCAAAATCTCGAAAAGAGCTCATGTCACCTGCGAGTGGTATTACTGGTGCTACAAGAGCTCAGGACACGCCTGGAGGTGGGAAAGCATGGTGAGAGCAGCTGGGCTGTCTTGGGATGCTGCTTGCTTTTCTTCCCTGATGCCTTGGTGACACTGCATTTAACCATCAGGCATGTACTGATACAGAACTTCTTTCCCTTGCTCCTGTCTTAATCAGCTGTAAGTTGTGGCTGCACACGACAGCCCCTGCTCTGGTTTGATTGGCGTGCAGCTTTCAGAGAGGGAGGGCTGGAAGAGAAGTAACAATAGTGTTAGAGGGGGAGGGGTGGGAAGAGGTTCCTGTGTTTCCTGTTGCCTTAAGGTTTGTGGCTGGCTAGCCTGGACCTGCAAGCCACCGAATGCATGTGTTCCCAATCTGCCAAATCCCTTCCGGAGGGGAGCAAAAGAGGAGACAGCTTCTTTCCATGGTTAATGGGTACCCATGGCCTGAGAGTGCTGATGTGTCCCCCAGGGGATGCAAACCTGGGTGGTGCCCATCTGGCTTGCCTGCCTGCTGCCTACCTACTGCCTCTGGGAAGGAAAGCTGGTCAAGTGACATCAGAGTCACTTTGTTGTTGAGAAGAGTTGACTGTTTATTTTTTTTAAATGCCAATTGTCTGTTAGTTTCCAACTAAATGCTTTATGTAGTATTGTGGTGTTAGCTGAGAAAAGGTTGGAATGACTCCTCTAAACATCCCAGCCTGGAGTTAGTTATGTGGTTTTGGTGCTGCAGTTTCCAAATTGCAAAACAGGATTTATTTACTGTCAAGGGTTCTCTGTTTTATTGAATGCTATTTGTTTTTGTCAGGCAAAAATCAAATTCACTGCTCAGTCTTAATGAGATACAGGAGATGAACAGCACAGATAGTGACATGAGTCAGGTCTTGGACTAGCTGAAAAGGAAAGACATTTTTAGATGTTAGAGATGCAATTTGAAAAGTCATCTCGATACATAAATAATAAATAAAAATTCCACTCACTTTTGACTTAGTGCATCTGACCAAACACTGCTGATCAGAGAGTAAGAATGCTGGGTATCTGGAGTCTGCTGAAGATCCAGACCGGCTGCTCTGTGATCCTCTTGTGCTCAGGCATGCTGGGTGCAAAATCTGGACCCCTTCTCTCGTATGGGAAGTGCTGTGCTCTCTAGAGTAACAAATTCCTGGTACTGAGATTTTGCATGGAGGGAATCATAGAATGGTTTGGATTGGAAGAGACTTTAAAGATCACCTAGTTTCACTCCCCCTACCGTAGGCAGGGACACCTTCCACTGGATCAGGTTGCTCAAAGCCCTATCCAACCTGCCCTTGAACATCTCCAGGGATGGGGCATCCACAGCTTCTCTGAGCAGCCTGTGCCAGTGCCTCACCACCCTCACAGTGAAAAATGCCTTCCTAATATCTGATCTAAATCTCCACTCTTTCGACTTAAAACCATTCCCCCTTGTCCTATCACTGCACTCCCTGATAAAGAGCCCCCTCTCAGCTCTTCTGTAGCCCACTTTAAGTACTGGAAAGCTGCTATAAGTTCTTCCCAGAGCCTTTTCTTGTCTAGGCTGAGCAACCCCAACTCTCTCAGCCTGTCCTCGTAGGTGAGGTGCTCCAGCCCTCTGATCATCTTCGTGGTCCTCCTCTGGACTTGAAGATGAGCTGAAACAATAGGCCAAGGCTTGTGTATTTTATTGACATTTTACCTTCACAAATATGCATTTGAATGACAGTAGAAGAATCTTGGAAATGCTTGGAGGGCCATCAACGGGAAGTTTTGGCAATTTTCGTGGGATGTGGAGACCCCTGCGTCTCAGGGTTTGGTCTGGTGAATATCAAAATGAAACTGCCATCGTCAGCCTCCCTGGAATAAATAATGGACACGAGCAGCACCTTATACTTGAGGGTTAGCAGTGTCCATTTCTCTGTGGTGTTGAGTTGCTGCCCTGTGACAGTCTCTATAATGGTACAATGTGATAACGTGTCATATTTTGAATACCTCCCTCATTAGGCTTGCTGTGTGCAAGAATGTATGTTTAAGTGGTCCGTACCCTTCTCTGGACCAGATGGGCTCCGTGGTTGTACCCAGGGAGGGATTTGGCTGGCCTCTGGAGGAACAGCAGAAGCATGTGCTTGCTTCCCTCTAAAGGGAACAGGAGTGTGTGCTGCAAGAGGAGGTACAGATGCAGAGACTTGAACTTCAGTCCTGCAATCCTCATGCTCCATGAACCTTGTCCCTAATTATACCCTAAAAACCATAACGTGAAAAGGCCATGTATTCCAGCCATTTTATCCTGTTCTGTACCTTATAGACTGAAGTTAAGGCACTGGTACGTGGGAAACCTCCAGAGAAATGGGAGGCAATCTCTGCAGCTGGTTCTAACCCTGTCCTGCATGGCTTTGAGCAGTATGCCTGTGCTGAATGTCTCTGGTTCTTTCTTTGAGCTTTCAGTAAATGCAATATTGGAGGCGTCTTTAACACTTAAGATAAATTCTTGACTTAAGGGAAAAAGCCTACCTGCTAACTGCGTTTTTTTATATGACTTAGCCCTGTCCTCCCAGTCTTTAGGGCACAGAATGGCCCTAAACTGCCTCCTTCAGCCTCAGTGACTCACGGAGAGGCAAGAGTGCTGCCAGTTCTTGGAATTTCAAACTCTATTGATGTCCTTGGAAAAGCCCTTAGGTCACTGGTCACCCACTCCAAATTAAAATGGATTGCATTAAGAAAAATTTTGTTGTTGAAAGGTCAACAGCAGAGCAAGTGGGTTTCTTGAAATATGTTTCATACCTGTTCTGTTAGTAGCCTTTCTTCTTAGCATTCTTGGGACTCTGCCGTTCAGGTCAAAAAAGGAGCACAGTGTTCCAAGAAAATGAAGGAAACTGGGCAATGCAGAATGCTGATATATGCAACTGTCCCTCTGGAGATATTTGTGATCATGTTTGAAAGGTGTTTTTTTTTTTTTAAAATAGCTTTATTTCTCTGTAAATATTCTGGCATTTTTCCCCCTGACAGTTTAATTGCAAAAATAATAGTTATTTTGGGGGATCCTGCATGACTCTTCTGGTCCGGGTAGTGTGAGAACCTCTTGTATTTTGAAAACACAATGAAAACTTGTAACTGGAGGATTGAAGAAAATTTAGTACATGAAATGACTGAAGAAATGAGTCTATAGTCTGATATGTAGAGTCTCATTAAAGGGGGAATGGAAAGCAGGTGATTGCCTACAGGGAATAAATGCTTGAATGGTGGCATCCCAAGAAGATGCTGAACCTTCCTGTTCAGGAAAGGGGTGGTGACAGGGGAGTGATATATGTTGGTGTGGGTAGTTCAGTGAAGTAACTGGAAGAGATTTTCGTAAGGGCTACAGGAGCAGCCTGGGGGTGTTCTTGGTAGCTATTTTGGCTTATCACTTTTTGCTGGTTCACTGGTCATGCAACCATTCACTCTTCTACCCCATCTCACAAACAACTTTTGTTTGCAAAATATTTCTGCATCCCTACATAGATGCCTTCGTACTGGTTCTTCATGTTTTGGTGTTTCTCTTTTCCACCTACTGTCATGTACTGCCATCTCTCAAAGTGTAATTGCTGTGTCTTAATCTGTAACACAGAATTATTTTGGATAGCTTGCTACTCTAGATGGTACTTTGTCACCTCTTTCTTTGGAAACTGCAGCAAATTTTCCTGAATGCTCCCCTGTTTTTACTCTCATCTTTCAAGAAATCTTTTGGGCCAAAAAATTGCACAAGAACAAATATTTATGACTGGTTACTGACTGGTTTTTTAATTCTCTTGTATGGAAGGTTTCCCCTCTCAATAACAGCCTGTTCTCATTAATTTTGACGGGTTGGAGGCAAAACCTTAATGTTCTGGACAGTCTGCTGGTAGGATAGGGCTGTTTGTAGAAGAGCCCAGCTGGGCCACCGAGCTGTGACACATGCTCTTTGAGCAGGAATCAATGATGTTCTCTTAACAGTGTTAAAGATCACTTTCCTTTACTAAATATCTTATACTGCTTCTGAGTGTTGTATCTTTCAGGAGGATGAAGCCCATTCTGCTCCGAAGAGCTAATGCATTTGAGCTGTGAATAGTAAATTCTGGGGATTAGTAGATGGGTTTAATCCCACTACTCAACCCAATCACCTCTAATCTTATTACAGTGCTCAGCTGATTAAATGAATGGTGATTCCAATGGGGATACAGTTTTCCCTAACCCATGGCCACAATTTTATAAGTTGCCCTATGATCCTGTGAGGCACTGAGCGATTCACTCCTTTGGTCTGTAGCTTGCACAGTCAAACCTTTCAAGAACTTAGTGTGTGAGCATTGCTTATAACAGTATTTAATTGGCTGGAACAGTTCTTGGATTTAACCTTCCTACTTTCCTATAACAAAATCATTGTTAATTGGAATATGTTCCTGTGGTCTGTCTTTTACATTTAAAATACTTTAAAAGGGAAGGAGGAAGCAAGTGCATTGTGAGACCCACTCGATGGTCACCTAAAATCAGTGCATCTAGAAGATTAATATATTTAAATAGCAAAAGCAACACTGCCTGTGCTTACTCTCCTCTCCTATTACTGATGACCCTGAGATGTAACTGATCTTTTTTGGAAGATCAGTTGGTGCCATGTCCGTCAGAGGAGAGTTCCAGTGCTAAATATTGCAGTGACAGTGACAGCTTGTTAGTGCCAAGTGTGGCCATGCTCATTAGCCAAGTACAGATATGCCTGGGATAGACTAGAAGCTTGTAAGCACACCTGTGTAGAATTAAGGCTTTTCTGTTTTTCAGGTACTTCTTCCACAGGCTTATGTATGCTGTTCAGTGAAATTCTGCACTAAGATGAATAGGTATTGGTGCATTGAATAGACAGAAGAACATAGGGCTGGAGAAGTGGAGACTTGCCCAGGATGATGATGAATCGGCTGTGAAGTGGGAACAGAGCTAAGATACCCTGATTCCTGCCCTTTGTTCTAATTGCCGGACCATCACTTCTTCATTTTTTGTAATTGCATGTATGAACCCAGCTTTGAGTCACTTTAATCCTGCAGAGCTCATTTGTTTGGGAATTTTAACTATGACTGATATCCACCTCTCACTTCATTTCCAAAAAAGCTCATGGAATTATGCATTCCAGTATTTGTAGCCAGAGCTGTGCTTCCTGCAAGCAGCCCAGCTGCTGGGAACACGGCTCTGTGCTACCCAGCCCTGCAGGAGAGGGAAAGGACTCAGCCCTGAGTCAGGGCTTCTCTGGGGTTGTGGAAAAAATCAGTTTTCTGATTTGTAGTGACCATCCCTCTTGATGCAGGAAAAAAATTGTATTTTTCAGCAAAAAGAGTCTGAAAATCTCCCAAGGGTCAGTACCATTTCTCAGTATTCAGTATTGCCCCATTGCCATCAAGTTAATGGAATGTTCAGCTGCCTTTTGGTCCCACCAAGACTCCTCATTTCGCTCTTAGCAGCAGAGGCTAATGGAACAGGTATTAAAGGCTTTCAAGATGGGCAAGGCTAAAACTGAACTATTTTTGTCCTTGCTTTTCACCCAGAGGATCCCAGCCTTCTCTGAGTGGTCAGACAAGTAAACATCTGCCCCATTCCCTGATACCACTGCTGAAAAGAGAGCGAGGGTGTTGAATGCCATCTTCTCACCTTTCACTTCAAGTCAAATGTTTAGAGTTATAGATGACTACCACCTTCTTCATATCACCTTTGCCCGTTACTGCTGTTCTCTTTTGGAAATGGGCTCTGGATGTCCATATGTCAGTCTGTGGGAAGCCATGCCTGATATCTCCTCTGCAGCAGGATTGCGTGATGTGTGCTTGAGTTTGTTTGGTTAGTTTTTTAGCTGTTAACTGGTCTCAATCCAGGTGTGTCATAAGTCACTGCGTGTGCCCAGCAGTTGTATCTATCTGTGTGTGTGTATGCACACATGTGATGTTGCTTGTGCACTAAATATGTTTACATGAAGGTTTAAGGTTTCTTTAGTAAGTTAAAAAATAATTCAGTGCGGGAGTTATTGCTCTTTTACACATTGCGTAGCCTAAATCCCCCAGGCCTTGAGGAGCAATTAATTTCATTCTGGCTGATAAAAAGGAATCAGTCTTCCAGTGAGATAACTAACTCGAGCCTTGCTCTGTGTGGTGATAGCCTTGTGGAGAAGCTTCTGGTGACTATGCTTTAGGGCACTGTCATCAAAATCACGATAGGCAGGTGTAAAAGTGACCCCTCCCATACCACCAGGACGTTGTTTGAACTTAGGTATCTTCTTGGAATTGAGAAATCCATTGCAAGCCTTAGAGGAGCATCCTGGACAACTTTTCTATTTCCCTTGTACCTTAGAAGATTACATTAATCAAAGGATTTATTGCCAGAACTAAACTTTTTGCCAACTGCTAATTGCTGGGCACTTTGAAACGGTGATCGCAGTGAGCTGTGACCCACTGGTGTTTCACCATTGTTTCTCCCAGAGGCTGACGTAGAATTAACCAAGGGAGTGAGAATGAGGGCAGCATACTTGGGAGGGAAGGGAGAATTATGCAAAAAACTGGCAGGTTTTCTAGAGTAGAGAGATCAAACTAAGGAGCTTTACCAACACGCAGCAGTGTCAGGGTTGCTGACCCCTGCCAAGAAATATGCCAGATCTGTGGCTGGCTGCCTGCCTGTGGTATTGTTCTGAAGGATTTTTCTATATAAAGCACTTTTTCATTAAAGAGTGTTTGAATTGTATTTGAAGCCAGCTGCATAAATATCTGTTATTAAAAAAAAAAAGGAAACTCAAATCTTTAGTTTTGTGCTTAAGTAGGATTTTGGTTGTGATCCAGCGTAGTCCAATAGCGGTAGCTGTCTTAAGGTGACCTAAACTCATTAAATAGCCCATGTATCCTGCTGAAGTTTTAAAGTCATCCACTGAATTTATAGAGGTCCCTGGCTGAGTGCTCAGAAGCAGAATTTGTTTGTTTGAAGTGATAAAGTGACTTTTGATGACCATAACATAACAGGTAGGTCCATAAAAGAATAAAAAGAGGCTGCTTCAATTTCTGAATTTTAATGACCAAATGAAATCTAGGTGGTAATTTAAAAAAGCAGAGTAAAAAAGTAAAATAAATCCATCCATGAATAAAAGAGCAGAAGTGAGATGATGGCAATTGCTAGTTCCAAGAGCTGATTATCATATATTTCAGACAAGTTGACTTCCTTCACTGCAGACAAAACCTCCTCTTTGATGGAACAGTTTTAAAATGCAAATCATGTCCAGGTGAACTTAAACATTTCAAAACTATTTATCTGGTATAGTTAAAACATGAATTATTAAACTAATCTTAAATGCTGTTGTCTTTTGTATGTAAATTCAAGTCTGCTTTCTGTCTAGTTTGGTACAATTTGTATGTATGTTGGGTTTTTTTAAAAAAAAAAAACACTTAACACTATTTCCTAATGCAAGAATAAATCAAGGGGAATAAAGTGTGGTTATCTTGTTCCTTAAACAGATATGGTTTGTGTTATCACTGAACTGGTATGCTGAAATGGCAGTGCAAGTACAGGAATGGGCCTAGAGACTGGGACAATGGAGGGCTGCACAGCCCAGATGTCCCTGCTGCTAAAGGTGAAACCACAGCCAGAGGGTTCGCCAGGAGCTGTGAAGATCAAGGGAGTTTTTTATGCCACCCAGACTGGAAGTAAATACTATTCATTATGACAAAGAACCTGATTTGCTATTGAAGAACTTATATCTGTGTTTCTTTAGCTTGAGGAAGGTGGAGTTTTGATTCCTGGGATTCTTAATAGGAATTCTAATTCTAAGTTGCGTACCTTTATTTCCTTGTCTGATATCCAACCTGATTATAGTGGCTAGTGCCTTGTGAACTGCTGAAGCCAGAACCCCCCGCTTTATAGTCTCTGAATGCAGCTCTTAAATCCCAGATTTCAAATAGTATGAAGCATTAGTCTCAAATTGTAACAATTCACAAGGTGTCTGCTAAAATCCTGATCTGCTTGAACTGTGGAGCAGAAGGGGAACAAGGTGCTTTGTAATATGTCCTTGCTTTAAGGTCAGATGTGTCTTTGTCATGACCTGAAGCACTTTAAGTGATCCCGAAGAGCATTGTTACTTCTCTAAGTGTTTGTCCTCCATCTCTGAGGAGACCCCTGGAGACAGCCTCTTCTGTTAATTTCTCCCCCTCTGCTGTTGGAAGAGCTCCTGTAGGAGGGTACACATAGAAACCTTGGTTTCAAACTGTGTTGTGCCTGCTCGCTGTGTGTTTCAGTTTTCAGCAAACTAGAGGAATGATGGAGAGTGTAGAGCATGCAATGATTATGTATGGGGCTTAGAGGAATATTTTTGCTCTGTTAATGCACATTTACATCTTGTGGCAAGAGTTTCTAGCTTTTCTGGCTGTAGTCATCCATGCTGGACACTGAGGATATGACACCTAGAAACCAAATGCAAACCTAGACACCTATGCAAACCAAAAAGCCATGTTATGGTTTCAGAGATCATAGAATGAATTAGGTTGGAAGGGACCTTAAAGATCATCCATTTCCAACCTTCCTGACATAGACAGGGATGCCTTCCACTGGATCAGAATGCTCAAAACCTCATCCATCCTGGCCCTGAACACCTCCAGGCACCCATGACTTTTTTGGGCAACCTGTTCCAGTGCCTGACCACCCTCACAGTAAAAAACGTCTTCCTAAAATTTAATCTAAGTCTCCCCTCTTTCAGCTTAAATCTGTTCCCCCTCATCCTGTCACTGCACTCCTTGAGAGCCCCTTCCCAGCTTTCCTGTAGGCCCCCTTTAAGTGCTGGAAGACAGCTATAAGATCCCTTTCAATTGTTCCATCCCCTATGAGGTCTTGTCTTGCAAATTTGGGGTGTTTGGTGTTAGAATAATGTGTTGAAACTGAAGCCCATGGTACCATGGTTATTCTGCAGGAGTTGATGTATACGTGGAATACTATTTCTCTGCACCAGGTGTTAAACAAATGATGCTGCTGAGTAGAACGCTGGTGAGGGACCACAGCTTTACTCTCATATGTGCTGGTCCTGACGTATCTGTAAGAAACCGATACACTTTTTTTCTCTTAATCTGCTGCTTCTCCATTCAAAACCATTTTGTCCACAAAAAGAAATGAATTTCCCAGAGGCAAAAGCACAAGTGCTCTTACGTTCTGTTCTTTCCTGGTGAGACCCAACACACCATGTCTGCGGTCTCAAGTCCTTTTCCTGTGTCTTGTTCTGCGTGCTGCAGTCCTATGCTGCTCTGCTTTGTAATGGAGCAGGAATGTGTAGGGGTCAGTCACTACGTCCCAGCTGAGGAGCAGGGGACTTCCAGCTCTGGGAACATAGCTTCCCTAGCTGCTGTAGCACGGTCCTTTGTAAGCATCTCATTAAACTCAGTGAGAGCAAGTACATGGTGGGATTTTGACACGTAAGACTGATATAATCAAATTGAGAAAAAAGTACTGATTCCTGTGGTCAGTATGAGTGTTTAACTAAGCAAAGGATATTCTTTCAGCAGGAAAAAGTTGGGGTTAAGAATTGTGATATTGTTTCAAAACTCTTTTACAATGCCAGGGCTTTTTCCCCATTCTGACTTAGATGAAGTAATTTTACTGATCCCACACTGGAATTTTTTTTACTGAAATGGCTGCATTAAAAACACTGGGTTTTTTAGGAGTGCTTCTGTTGTTTCAAACATCTACTTATACGATGAGTCAATACTGCTTTTATGCAAAAATGATCCCATACTTGTATCTTCTTTCATTTATCAGCCTTTGTTTCACTGTGTGGGAACACCTTCCACGATTGAAGACGGCACAGAAAACCATGCTGATAACGACTGCTTGCTGCTGACAGCCTGCCTTGTAGCGCCAGATTAATTTCTCACTCATATCTCTGTTTAGGTGGTTTGGAAATACTGCAGAACTAATAAGTCTGTAATTCAGTGATGAAAATCCTTTCCCCATTTCACAGAAAAACCTGCATCTCCAAGCCCTAGCCACTCCATTTAAATCTTCTGGTTATCTGGAATAAATAGGGAGGGGAGTGGAAGGCAATTGCTTGCGTAGGTTCCCAAAAAATCTTTAATATTCCCCAGATGTATGAAAATGACAGATTCCATCAGTGGAATGAAAATACAAGCCAATAAAATTGGATTAAAGTTAATTTAAAACAGGATCTTGTAATTAGGAAATTCCTGCAAAGTTACACGAACTTGTCGTTGTAACATCTTCAGGCTAGAAGCGTGGTTTGACAGCCCTGCTGGGACAGAATTTGACGTTGTTAAGCTTCACTAAAACACTTGTTTTTCTGACAGCTCAACAAATTACATCTATAAAAGGCAGCGTGTGAAGATAAATGTTCTGGACCATCCGTGCCTGTTCTTGTTCTGCTTGGCACCGTTTTGATGACCACCTGTTATCTGAGCACTGCTCGAGACTCCTTCCCCTCTGGGGATGGAGGGAGGTGGAGGGCAGTGCTTTCATATTTCCAAGATTTCCAGGTGGCCTTTTGGGTCCAAGGAGACAAACTATTCCATGAGCAAAGCCATCTGTCAGTTGGGAAGTACTTTTAGACTGTTGTCCGGCTTCTCTAGATGGAGTTGAAAGGATATCAAAGGCAAAGAGCAGGAGACACAAACATTTTTCAGCAGATCTACTTTCATAAACCTACTGCAGTTGGAATTAGAACGTACTCACCAGTAAATCCTTTTAGCAGACATAGTGCCATTAATTTATTCCTCCTCTTAATATTATTAAGTGTTCTTACAAAGAAATAAAAAGCCCAAGGTTAGTAATGATAAAGTCTTCATTTAAAAAAAGGGCAAGGAAAAAAACCTCAGTGATGTAAAATTATCTTTCAGAGCTGCTGTAGAGCCCTGACTGTTAAAATGAAGCTCTTAATGCAGCTTTAGCAGAGCAGAAAGCATTCTGTAAGAGTGGTTTTGAGTAAGAAGATCAATGCCAAATGCATTATTGGACTTTATGAGCTGCTTGAATTTTTAAGGCATTCCGGAAGGGAAAAGCGTAATGCAAAGTTAGTTAAAATTATTTCAGAAAGTGCTGCTTTGCTGAAATATGTTCATTATATTCCTCAGACTCCTTTTAAAACATTCAGTACTTTACATCCTAAGGTTTGTAATAGTTTGCATGAGTTTCTTTTTATGGAGTGCGGGGAAGGTGTGCTGAAAGTTACAATGTGATTTATCATAGGTTCAAGCAAGTACATTTTCAATGTCCAAACAAGGATATATCCTATAATGGTGCCGTCAGCTTTTGGCCCAGGAGGTCACGGCTTGAGACTGATGTGTGTAGTCGACGTGCAAATAACCGTGGTGAGAATGGACTGCAGAGAAAGCAATTATAACACCACTGAGCTTCCTCGATCTGCACTCTTGGGAAATAAAAATAAAATAAAGGTACTGTTTCCAGTCTTCTTCACCTACTCTGGGTAACCAACCATGACCGAAGTCTCATGCTTGGACTCTAGAGATCCTGCCACCATCTGTTGTCGAGATACCTTCTCGATGGCCAGAGAGACACAAGAAGCCTGTCCCAGTAGCCTGTATTTGTCTGCTTAGTTGTGCCAATACTACTGTCTGTAGGGCTGTACCATGAGCTGAATCAGGGAATGGAACTGGATAAAAAAATTTTCCCCTTCTAATGGTTATTTTTCAGTGTGACTTATTCCCCATGTCTCCCCGCAGTCCTTGGTACTGATACAGTGGGGCCACCCTGGAATACGTCTACAACTTCCATCTCAGGTCCTCTTACCAGGAAAGCTGATGCGCAGAGCACTTATGTCTCATTAAATGACAGAGCCTCTATTGACACCTGTCACTGCACTTCAGTTTTGAATTTTAAAGCATAAATCCTTGCTGTCAGAACTACAGGATGAGGGCTGCTGGGTCAAAGATAGGAGAAAACCTAGAGCTTCAGAAATGATGTAGACCTGTTGCAGACAATGAAGCTGTCAGTAAGTATCACACAAGCTCTTTGATACTGGGCTGTGCCACTCTTGGACATCTTGGAAGAGCTGAGTTGGTGCATCAGGTACTGGTGATTCATGCACATATGCTGTTCTCTGGTCCAGGCTTCTGGAAGTGATGATATCTTCCCCCTGTAGCTCCTTTTCCTAAGGTGACTTTTTCAAGGGGGAAAACTGCAATGTAAGAGTTACTGCAGAGGCAGTTGTGAGAGCAGCAGTGACAAGCTGAGGAAGGGGGAAGAGGCAGCAAGGATAGGACATGCAGGAGAAACAACAGATTTGTTACCCAGGAGTAACTACATGGGATGGAGAAGATGCTGTGCTGGGGCATGACTCTGAAAACTGTAAAACCTCTGGCAGGTAGGAAACTGAATGGAGCCATTGGTAGATGGCATATGTGTTTTGGAAGCTTGACAGAGCTTTTGTGAAGGGACGTTGTGTTTTAGAGACAACAAATTATTAGTAGTAAGCAGCATCAGGATAAAAGGGATTTCTTATATGGCTATGTAACTAAAGAATTAGAGGTAAAGATTAAATGATTGGTTTTCTTAGTGAAGAGTAGTTATTGGTGAAGTTCTCTGTTTGCCTGAGCTGAGAATATTACTGTAATCATGAGTAGTAAAACCCAGGATCTGACAGGTGCAGAAGGACTTTGTGATAGAGAGTAATAAACTGTCAGGTTAAATTCATTGAGGAAAGATCTAGAGTGGCCTGCTGATGGGTTCTGAGGTAGCTCTCACCATGCAGGAATGCAATGCGGGGATAACAGCACCCTCCAGTGTGTGCCATTTGCTTTTCATCTGGCCACAGAAGAGCAGACAGAAACCAGATAAATGCAGGATCTAAGTGCAGTGATGTATTGAAGCTGAGAGTAGATTTCCAAAGTTACTAGAAAGGTAGGTATGGTCTCTGGTGAGAGGGAATTAGGGTTGCAACACGGTATGTACTTAGCAAAATCTTGGAAGCAGCCCAGTTTCCGAAGAGAGTTGAATCTGGGGTGTTGCTGCTGTTCAGCAAATCCCAGTGCCAGCCACAGCTGGGTGTAGAGGGACGCCTGCTTGGGTTGTTGTTCAGTGTGTAGGCACTGAGAGGCACACAGGGAAAGCGTGCCCTTCCTGGGGAATAAACTGCTCTGCAGGTTTGGTACCTTCATTAGAGTTTATTCAACAAACAAGCTTTCTCCAGTTTTGCACTCAGTTGTTAATTGCACTGAAGTCGTCCTCTACTCAGTGCCAAGAGAATGTGCTTTCCATTAAAGAACGACAATTTTTTTTTTGGCATGAACTGAAATAACTTTAAGATATTTAAGATTTGACAGTTCCCGCGAAGCAACTTTCAGGATCTGGTGGGGGAATCTGGAGTGCTACCCAGCTCCATCAGTCCGTGGATCTGTTATTCATCTGTGAGTCTCAGACAGCTGTACCTGCTGATCCTGCCTGCCTCTGCTGGGTTACCAGTGTGGCCGTGGGGATGGACAGATGATCTGATCTGGAGGAACTTAAAAGCTTGCCAGGTTTAGTCTGGCTAAACAAATGATGAGAGTTGATATATTTGTTCTCTGTAATGAATAAGAAGGTTAAACCTCAGAAAAGAGCCACATATGTAAAGGACAATACTGGAGCGAGAATGAGCTATTAGAAAGTGTCTATGGAGATATTTCTCCTTGAAGTCGGGGATTGGCTCCCACACCATTACAGCAGTCAGGTCTGGAATGGCATGTCAGTCAGTCACGGGAACAAGATCATAGCAAGAAGATGTTTGATGGTGCTTATAAAAGGGATTATAAAACAATTTGTCTGTAGCAAATGCTACACAATAGCCTTTCCAGTCCTGCTACTATGTGAGAGGGCAAGATACAAGCTGTAAATACATCAGTCTTTACAGCAGTGTTATCACCTTAGAAAATGGGGAGTGGGAAATTAATTCTTTTTACTTAAGGAGTGAGCCGCACACCCAGTTAAACCTCCCAGACAAACACAACCTCATTAGAGCTATGCTTGGCTGCTTATTCACTTGTGACATTTGTGATTAAATGCTTAGGAAGACAAGGCTCATTTAGTATTCCCTGGTGGGCATTTGGTTCAGGCATTGTGATTTCGATTGAAAAGCAGCTGTTGACCAACACTGAATTTAGCTGTACTAAAAAAGGAAGAGCTGATCACAAGCAGTGAGTAACAGTAAAGGAAGAAGATAAGGTCTTATTGCTCCTGCAAGGAGAAGCTGGGAAATACTCCCTTACTGCTCCTTTATTACTTGCTTTTAAGTTCCTAGGTAGGAGCAACCTTGCATTTATAGCTGAGACTCTGTGTCTTGACCAGGTGAATAGTATGTTATCTGTAATTACCACTAAAAATCTATCTGAGATGGGTGCAAGAGCCTAGTAAGAGATCGAGGTACAATTGTCTGTCCCTTTCACTATGCTGATCACAATAATAGGTGATAAATACAATTCTGAAGTACTGGATTCTTGAATTAATGTTTGCTTTGCTTCTCTCGTAACATTGTTGGATATTCTACCTGGGCAGATGAGCATCCATCCTGTTTTTTGACTCTTGCTAATGCTTTGCTCATAGAGAGCCTTGTGGCAGTGGGTTTCACAATGTAATTGTTCATTTTCTGAAAAATGTTGCTTTTTTGTTTTCATGGGCTTAGAACTTACTTGATATCTTTATTTGTCACTTTAGTCTGATTTCCTGCCAAAAGGCACTTGGATGTCATCCCCTTTTCTCATCTTTTATCACCTTCTGTCCAATAACTTTTGAAAATCTTTGTTTTATCAAACTTGGCAGATGAAATGTGTAAAATTCCAAAATGTAAAATTCCTACAAGTTCTTGGAAGCTTGGGGTAAGGTGAAGGAGGAAGAAAAGTCCGCAAATCTCAGATTCCCCTGGAGTGAAGAGAGCACCATTGAATCTGTTCACTTTGTTCTGCTCCTCTTACTGGCTGTCAGAGCACTGCCCACATTTCTAAGTCAGCCATGGCATGTGCTGTTCCTTGCCCAACTTGAAGATACTGATTTGGAGTATAGATTGGAAAGTACTTGAAGGGAACAGAGGAAGGATGTGAAACAGAAAATACCAGAGGCAAGCAGAGAGAGAAGGGGGAAACATGTCTGGTTTTCCATAGGGCTATGTTTTGTTGGGTCCAGAAACTCTGGAATGGCCTGTATTATGAAAGTATTGATATCTATAAGGTGTTCTGAAAAAGGGCAAAATTCCCTTTTGACTAGTAAGGTTTATTCCTTTCTATGAAAGGATACGTAAATAAGATCAGTGCAATGTTTTGACATTTTGTTTTGTGTTTGTTTGGGTTGGGTTTCTTTTTTTTTTTTTTTTTTTTCATAGAATCATAGAATGGGTTGGGTTGGAAGGGACCTTAAAGGTCTCTAGTTCCAACCTCCCTGCAGGGACGTCTTAAGGCTGGACAGGGCTCTGAGCAACCTGATCTAGTTGACCATGAATGTTTCCAGGAATAGGGCATCTACCACCTCTCTGGGCAACGTGTTCCACCATTTCACCATGCTCTTTGTGAAAAATTTATTCCTTGTATCTAGTATGCAGCTCCTGACACCAATACTAACAGCGGGAGTATTTAAGTGCCTGTGATGCCCTGGTATTCAACTAAGTAAAGATATCTGTAAGGACCCTTTCTGGAATTCATTTTCCTTTAAAGGTCTCATGCTCAACACTTAAAAGCCTTGGCCATAATTATTCTGTTTGAAAATTTGCAGGAATTCTGTATGTGCATTTAAGGACAAAATTTCACCCTTCACTAATGAGAATAGTGAATCAAAAGCAAGAAGTTTTCAGTAGTTACGGGTGAAATCCGCATCACGTAAATCTGTGCAGCTTGAGAGGCAATTAAAATTAAGAAGTAGCTGCTGAAATGTGCCATAGATTGAATTTACTAGTATTATGAGCCTGTTTGAGCCAAGTGCTTTTCCCCTTCATGCTTGCCTTGGGAAGTGCCAAACCAATGAATTATTATTCTTACCAAGAGTAAAGGGTAACTTCTACTACTGTATTTTCTATTCAATGTGTTTTTATTGGATGTGAAACAGTCACATAGAAAGTAATAGAAATACCACACATGACTGAAGAAAAGGAAGCGGCAGATTTTATTGCATTTATCCTATTACTGACATTGCAGCCTCAATTGTAAATCTTTGGATTTGGCTTCTTGTGAGGTTTCTCAGTTGCCTCCCATAGGAATTGCCAGACAAGGTCATAGCCGAGGTCTGTCCAACCCAATGTCCCATCTTCAACAGCACTAGGGACCAAATGCTTCACAGAAACACAGAACAAGGATTTGTGTGTATTAGGGTCACCTTCCCACTGGATCCCATCCTGGCCTGCAGTAAAGAAGATTGGATGTACAAAGCCCTATGCTCTCTCACTGTTTGATGTTGCTGTCCTTACCCAGAAAGCCTCTGGATGAGAAAACGTGAACCTTGCTGGTCACTTAGCTCCTTTTTGGTGGCTCAGCTTAAATCTAAGTTGTTTATTTTCTCTGGAAGGGGTATTTTGGATAGTGGTACAGTGCCATCTGTAGGGAAGTAGTTAAAGAGGCACAGAGAGGCATGACCTGCAGTGACTGTGTAGGTATATGGATAGTAAAGAGTATGTCGTGCTGCTCACCACTCAGCCATTGTCTTACATCCACACTTGGGTTTTAGTGGGAATAAACCACGTATATTCTCAAGCAGCACTCATTAGGCTCAGTGCTGCCCTGTACATGAATGTCCATCAGCCAACCTGAACTAAAGCAAAAAGGAGAACAGGAGCTGAAGAATTGATAAATGAGGCTGGAGGTCCTAACTGAGAGTTTTACTAACAAATCATTTGTGTAAATGATTTAAGTGGAATACTGGGGTAGCAAAGATTTAACTTCTCTGCCTGGGTTCTGGTGTGAACTTAGCAAAAGCTTGTAACTCCTCTGGGAATCTCCATGTATGTGCTAGGCACAGACTGGCAAACAGGCTTATGTACTTACTGTCACCCGAGCAGCCATGCAGCGCTCATGGTACTGGCTGTGGCATCGCTTCTGCAGCTGAGCTTGAACACATCCCACGTGTTGCTTTGATTCACCTTACAAGTCCATGCTGAGTGGGTATCTGAGGGCTTTTTGTAAGTATTTGAGAGGTATAACAGTCCAGGGAGGAAGGCTTCCACCTGGTGTTACTGGGACAAATATAGAAGATGCTAAATAGAGGGGAATGTATGCTGAGATCATCTGCGATACAGGAAAGAAGAAATGCTTTGCAACCACAGATGAGAGAGTTTCTCTTTCAAGACTATCAGCCATCTAAAGAACTTTTCTTCACCTTTCCCCTCAAATCTATAGGTATGTAGGAAGGTTAAATAGTATTTCCCAGACAACATGCCCCATTTTTTTCATATGCCCAGATGCCAGCTTTCTGTCATTTCTGTGTTATTGTCTTTGCATATGAGGTTCTGAAAACAGAAGTCAAATGTTACCCGTATCTCATAGATTTTTTGCTAGCAAGAAATATACAGCTTTTCAGGCTGATGGGGCAAGTGAAATGTTGATATAGAGACACACTAGTCTAATGCCATTAGACATTCTGTTGGTCTCAGTGTCCAAAGCAGTATGTTAAATGCCCTCGTCGCTTTGAGAGGTTGGACTCTTAACAAGGCCTGGGAAATTACTGTTCTGTTTGTAGTGTTTGGCTTACAGGAAATTTGTCATCTTAACTTGTGTACAGTGTGTAACTGTAAAGAAGGCTGCAGAGCAGCCTCTGTGGTCTGCAGTTAGAACAAAGGCATCTCAGGTGATGTGGCCTCTAGTTAAATGCAATTGCCCTGAGTGAAGTAGCCTTTCTCAGGCTGAGGATGGATTTAAGTGCCTGGACAGGTGTTGTCTGGACTTCAGGTTTCCTGATTTGCTAATGTTTGATGTGTTCAAGAAGGCAGACCTTCCCCCTTGCTTGACTCCTCTATGTTTCCTGGACCTCCACTGACCTTGCACATTTTGTCTTCCTTAAATAAAATGTTCTTGTGCCTGACATTCCTGGAGAATTGGAGGTGTCTTCAGACAAGTTCCTTTCCGAGCTCTTAAGGATTTTCCCCTGGACTCTGTGAGGTAATTGAGCATTTGTTTTTCCAGACCTCCACAGGACCAGCTGAAGGCAACAACTCTGGCCCCTCTCCTAAGGTTTCTTATAGCAGATCCTTCCAAAGGAGAAGTTTTGCACCTTGTGTAGCAGTGTCGACCCTTGCAGAGAGTCATATTCTGAAGGACTGAGTTCATGTGGATGTCAGAAAACTCCTGTGGAAAGAGAAGCAGCTGGGGAAAATACTCAACTCCCTCAGTAAAAGTGACTAAACATTAGATGGGAGCATTTTGGGTGGGAATGGAGGGCTCTTTCTGTTGACAGAAGTCTGTGCAGTTTCTTCAAGAGGAAGAGGAAGACTGTCAACTTCCAGAAAAATCAAATAAAAATAATTTTCTAGCTATTGTTTTGACAGTTGAGATTACCCAAAAGTTACTGCTCCTGCAAGGGTACCTGTAATACTGTTGACTCAAAACTGCGCATTTGTGAAATCTTGGTATTGAACAGTCAGATGTTTTGGTTTGTGTCTTAGTTAATAAAAGACTTAGAAGTACCAGTTTAAAACGTCGATGATTCTGTGTTTTGATGACAGATCTCACAAAATTGGATCCAAATCCACAATTAAATATACAAGTATACAGACTTTGTGTTTTCATAGCCAGCTTTCAAGTCAACTTGGAATCTGCATGGGAAAGAGCTTTTTCTTCTCCTTTACCAGGTCAAAGCTACCAGTTTTCCTGTTGATAGGATGTTTCACGAATTAGTGCTTTTTTGGAAGACAGAGCCAGTAAAGGTTTATGAGGGGAAAATCAGTGACATCTCAGGTCTGGAGTGACTATTGTACTTCTATAGTGAGACTCAAGGAGCATAGGTTTACCAGTGGGTCAGGGAGTGTGCTCTCCTTTGCAGGGCTGTCTTGTGGCAGAGCATTCCTCACCCGAGTATCAGCACAGGACAGGCTGCAAAGGGAAGGCACATGTGCAGAAGATGTGGTTGGAATGGAGTTCTCTGGCTGGAAGGTCACTGACTTCTTCTTGGAACCTGTGTGACTTCTGAGAGCAGAATGGCCCTGAGGTTTGAAGCCTTGCCACCTAAGGAGATGGAGAAAACAGGTAGCACACCCTGACGCAAGCAATGCAAGACTAAATGGCTGTGAATGGAACAACTTACCGGCAACATTTTCCATTTGCGGCTCCATGTTGAGGTAATTATCCCAAATGAGCTCAAACTGCTGGAAAACTGCAAGAGCCATGGAAAATAAAAAGGTCACTGTGCATTGCAGGGGTTAAACAGCTAGGCTTAAAACCCCACAGCTCTCTAAATTAAAGGGAAAACTGCAGTCATTCTGTAAGTCTGATACCTCTCAAAAAGACCTCCAAGATGTCTATAACTTTTGCTTGTCTCTCTTTATTTCAGTGCTTGAATTAGAATTGTTTATACTTCTCTTTAAGTTTGCCTTTAGCTTCATGGTTGATGAAAACTCATCAGAGAAGAGTTTAGTCTACCCCATAATTACATGTGTTGGGTCCTGGTTTGAACATCCATGCCAAAAGTAACAAACAGCACAGTGCTGCCCTCTTCAGCACCCCATTCCCACCAACTTCATGGCAAATAAGTTAATTTTTAAAGTAGTTTCGAATATATATATGAAAATATCCCACAAAGCTGAATGTGACCTCATGACTAGTTGAGATTTCCCATCTGTTTTGTGCCTCAGCTTGCTTCTTTAAAATATCAATATTATGAGTTTTGGCTTTGAAAATTTGGTTTGGCTCAGTTAGAAGGTCAGGGACTTAGCACTGATGAGGGGAACATGGGAGCTGGTGTAGATGGGTACATACTGAGGGTGTTTTTCTCTGCCGTGGTCTCTAGAGTGTTGCCCATGGAAGAGGCTAAGCTCACAGGTATCAGTTGATGCTGTTACTTTCTGAGGTTAAGAAGAGGATTAGCGTAAAGAGGCTTTCAGTAACTGAGCGTAATTGCACTAGAGCCTTTCATAGTAGAAACAGAAAACTGCTGATGTGAAGCTCTGAGGCAATTGGAAAGGAAATTGGATTTGGAAAGAAAACTTGCATACACATGTACTCTTGCTTAAAATCTCTGTTACTCTCTGATTCTCCCAGAGGAAATGTGTGAGCCTTTGTCTTGGTTGATCTAATGTGTTGTTGCTGTCATGCGGACTGGAGTCTTTCTTTTGCTATCTCGACTTACCTGGGGGACATGTTATTTTTGGAGAAGAGGAGCTAGTTGAAAGAGCTCCTGATTTTGTTCATTTGATCTTTCTCTCCTCTGTTTAGTATTAATATGTCTCTTCTTGTTTCCCCTTAATCCAGTGTGTCTGGTTTTATCACTTTAGATGCATTCCTTCCCATGAGCAGCTCTACAGTTTCTAGCCTGGGTCCTGGCAACAGTAAAAATGAAGAAGTGACCTGCAAGCCATGAACTAGAGCCCCCTTTTCCTTTGTCTTCTCTCACCCCTCTTCAGTGAGTACTGTTGCTGGGGGTGGGCAAGTTTGCACCTCTTTGCCTTGTTTTTTTTTTCCTGTGTGATAGGCTTGTAACAAGCAGCACTGATCATCTCCAATGAGGGATTAGAAAGAGAGGAAATTTATATGCATCTCAAATTCTCCAAAACAAGGAGGGAGAAAAAAACAGGAGCTGTATGTAGCAATCCTGTTAAAGATAAGTGAGCCATGATAGGTTTCTAATCAGCTCTTGCATGTTGTTGAAGCCCAACATGAAGATTGTTTCTTCCTGAAAATGTAGCAGAAAAAAAAAAGCCAAAACCAGTGATAGTGGAGTCAATTGGATCTCCAAGGGATTCTGTCTCAGTAGTTTGGATTTTCCTTGTGGAGGTCTTGCTCTAAATCCCTGCTTCTGGCAGTTGCAGGTACCCATAAGCTATAGAATCCTAAACATGTCCTACTTATTCCTTCAGCTTGTTCGAGAACAAGGATTTACATCTTACTGTGTACAACAGAGCAAATGGTAACCACCTGTGGTACATCTGGTGTTCTGAGATGCTAAAATAATTCAGGAAATTATTGGTAATGGTTATCTGCAAGCTGGCCACATGATCTTCCTTGGAGGAGCAGTAATATAAAAATAGCATCGAATTCTTGTATGTGTAAAGAGAAACCATTGATGTAAAATATGACTGGTTGTAAGTATTTGTATGTGTACTTCTACCCTGCATCCTCCTCATATTTTTTTAACTATCAAATTCTTTTTTTTGTTCTTCTTTCCTCTCTAGTACTTTCCCATACGAATTTTTGTGGTGGGTAAAAACTGATCTTTTTTTCTCAGATGATGCAGAATCTAAAACTTCTTCTGTTTTGGTTTTTCAACACTTAAGAAATGTCATTTGTTGAGGTGAGGAAGAACATGTTGGTGCCTACTGGCAAATGAGGTGCGGAATTGGGAAACAGTTGAATTTTATACTGACTTGGATCTGATAACAAAGCTTATCCCTACGTACTTCAGAAGACATAGCAGGTCCAGTGACTACTCTTACCAAACATTTGCCTTGGTAAGGGGCTGATCCATCACTCCACATAAAACCAATGTGGCTGAGCAACATCACTTGCAAGCAGAGTCTGAGCTGTCCTGCCTTTGAGTTGATACCCATGCTGGTACAAATCGGGGTGATGAATGAATGATAATGCAAGGCAGATGCTACACTAGACTGCGGTCTCTTTACCACTGTGAATTTGTATCTGGGCAGGGAGTAAGACATCCACAGCATGGCTACAGTGCAATATGTCATATCTCTGCCTGCAAAACTTTCTCTGGTTAGAAAACTGCAAAGAGAAATGTTAGAAAATTTAAAAGTCAAAAGGCGTCCTTCTGCTTCGTTTGGGATAAGCTGTCTGATAAAAATGGCTTGCCCAAGTTGGATTTTCTAGCATTTGTGTTTTTCCTGGTTTTACTATATGTGCCAAACTTTGGGTACCATAATGTGGATAAGAGAGAGGATCTGTACCTCTTCCTCAGTAATCGCGATTAGTAAAATTTGAGTTGTTTGGTTTGCTAACCTGATGATGTTAGAAAAGACTTGCATTTCATAGAGGAAAAACTGAAAGAGGGATTAATAAGCTGGGAGGATCTCAGGGCTGGCCAGTTCACAGTAACACAGTTGTGATGCCTGCTCTCTCTTTACCTGAAGGCCCTAGCAGGGGCTTTTGCTCCATATGTGAGCAATGTCTAGGAGCATGCTCAAGCAGGGTTCAAGGCAGAAGTCTCTCACTTACCTTTCCTTTAAGGCTGTTGAATTCCCTTCTGTGTTCTCCTCATTAGAATTAGTAGACCAAACGCTTAAGCTTGGCATGATGTTTGCCAAACCCACCAAGCAGTGCTTCTCCTTCCTACATATCCAGCTGTCTGGATAGATAGTCCCTTATGTATCTAAAGAGAATGGTAAGCACCAAATCGCAGTGCATAGTGTCCCACCTGTGCAGCAATTATCTCTCATGTGGAGACAGGACAATTCACCAGAGAGCCCCAAGTGCTGAGGCTTGGGTGGCTTTCAGCCTGGTACTCCGTGTGCTGGGACCTTCTCCCAACAGGAGCCATAGGTCACATTCCTCCCGAGCTCTTTGGAAACTTTGCTTGCCAAATAAGTCTTTTCAGACGGGAAGGAATGTTTTGTGGAAGGGATTTACCTGTTAGTGGATTAGGCTGTCCCAGAGTCAGCGACCCTGCCAGCTGAACAAGAATCTGCCCACTGCTGCCTACTTTGAAAGCTGTTTCTTTTTGCAGCTCTTGAGACCAGGCTTTGCCTGACTCTACTGCTAGTTGGCAGTTTGCTCGTTTGCTCCTAGGGAAGTGTTGAGCAGGCAAGCCTAGGATGGATGCTGCTCAGGGCTACTGTTTTCAGTGATATTGTTACATCTTTTGGATGGGAGATAGGAGCCTAACTTGAGCAAGACTTTGCAGTACGTTGTTAATTCTTAAGTTGTCCCAGGACCTCTAAATGACTAACCATCAATTAACTGTGACCTCTTGTGGTTTCAAAATCTGGATCTGAATGCTGAGGTTTAACTCGCTCTGTCTTAAACCCCTGACCACAGTGCCTATTTTAAGCAGGGATGGAAGACCATGATGTTCTGGAATTCATTAGTTTTCCCTCCCTCCCCTGCCTCCCTGTTGCTCTCCCCAGCACCTTCCCCATCCATCAGAGAGGCTGATGTGTTAGCGCAGCAGGCTCGTCCCATTCATCGCTGCGGTGGTATGTCAGGAGCACAGTCTAAGACACCTATTTGTGTTGTGCTGAAGCATCTCAGTACAGAAGTGGGCTTTGTTGACTTATGAAGCAACTTCCAAGCCCAGACTGCCTAGTCTTGGCATTTTCTTCATTTGCCATGGCTCGCCCTTCCTCTTCCTCTTCTGTTCATGTTTTTGTTTTTGTTGGGAACATCCACTGGTGTGGTTGACCTCCTGTGGGTCTGGGTAAAGCTACAGGCATTCCTCCTCCTCTGTCCGGCTGCCCGCACCACGCTTGTTTTCCCATGGCAGTCGGACCACCTGCTGATGTCCAGCTCAGTCTTTCCACCAGCCAACCGCTCAGCAGAATCCCCAGGGGCTTTAGCTCTCCTCCCAAAGTGCTAACTCGATTATTGGACTCCGGATTAAAGTAAAGACTCTGGGAGCAGAGCACAGATCACAGTCTTAGTCCACTGAGACATGTGCTTAGCAGCAGGGGTGTGTTTCCTTCGGGTTTCATATTTAGGTTAGAAATGCTTTCTTTGGGGGGCTGATTTGTCATTCTCAGACGCTGTAGTCAATCTTACTGTCAGCCCCATGAAGACTGCGTGTCTAAAGGAAGTGACAGAAATAGATAAGTTTGTTTCCAAAACAAAACCCTTTGGTCCAGAGAAAAGATACCTGCCTCTTGGGAAAGAGGAGAAAGCTCCCATCTCTCCTACTTGTCTGAGCTCAAGGTCTCTTGTCCTTTGTCTTTGACTTATTTCCCATCACTTATCATTTACTAGAAAAACATTCCAGCATGTGTGCAATGCTAGACCACCAAAAAAGATGAATAAGAGATGGATGCACTGCTGCTTCTCTATTTATGGGAAGAGAGAGACAAACCAAAAATGATATGGGAAAATTCAAATCTTTAAATACTCTGGGAGATATGGATGGAAAAAGGGCTGCTTTCATTGTTCACAGGGTTCAGGAGACTTTCTCACGAACAGCTTGGCGTAACCCCATGGAAAACTCACTTGTATGACCAGGGGATCTCTGTGCACAAAACCCCCTCTTGTTTCTAGACTATATTATTTTCTTCAGCAAACACATGCCACAGCATTTGTGCCTTCTTGTCTTAGCATGCCCTGGCCTTCCTTCTTGGCAGTTTTTATGCTTATCCTCTGGTGTACCTTGCACACTGATACTAGCATTTCTGATCATTTTGCTAGTATTCATGCTATTATTTCTACCTTAGGTTTCATTCCAGTCCTGATTTTGCAATCCTTTAGGCATTTGAAGATATTCCCTGTCTCTTTTGAGAATAGTAGGCAGCTCCAAGATGTCTTTTTCTCCTGACAGATCAATGAAATCTCTTTCTCAAGCTACTTTCTGGCTATGCTTTCCCGTGTTACTTTTTAACCTATTTCCAGAAGCACCACCATTTTCTCTCAGACCTCTTCTGCTTATTGAGTTTCCTTGATCCTGGTGTTTGGAAAACACATCTTCTCCCATCTTTAATGAAGAAATTGCTATAAGATTTGTTGGCAGATCAATATTGGTTCTTGATTAAAGATTTGGACTTCATACTCTCTGCTGTCATCTCAGAGGCTGGCTCAGACCAGGGGAGAAGGAACTGTTTTCAGTTTTGCTTTTTGAAAGTGGGAAGCATGAGGGTAGAGAACGATGCGGCCTCAAATGCAGGGGGAACTGAGGTCTTGCTATTGCAGAGGCGATGCAGGGTAGGCAAGAACTTCCTATTTGTTCTTGTACCCTTTTAAATGTCTTGCCCGTGCACATCTAGAGTAGTATCAACCTCAGCTGCACTTTTTGCCATGGGCCTTTTCACATTGTTTGTTTTGCCCCTGAAACCTTTCCTAGCATTGTCTGCAGAGCGTTCCCTTCAGATTACCTCTGTTGTGACACTGGCAGAAAACAGCCATTTCGAAATGGCCAGACCACCAGACCAACTTGCTGATATTTGTATCTTCTGAAATGGTACCTCTGATGAAACACATTGGTGCTTGAGGCAGTCATACTGTCCCAGCCAAGCTCCCACCATCATCTTCCCAGTCCTTCCACCTCTTCCTCCCTGCCCCCCAGTGAGGCTGGGGTACGCTGGCCGCTCTCATCCGCGCATTGCCATGGCTCCCACTGTAGATTACCATACAGGAGCCGGCAAATTACTATGTAATCTAATGAGCTGGGTCAGAGATGGTGGTTTGAGCACTGATTCAAGTGCTATGACAATGGAAGTAGGATGAATCTCATTTGCAATTCCCTGAGTTCCTCCCTTTCCTGCTCTCCCCCCTTCCCCATATTTGTTTCTGTTGATGTCTCTAAATGCTGCCTTTAAAAAACCACAGTTGCCAACCACTAATTTCAGCTTCAGCTTTCCTTAGAAATACATCCGTGTGGGATCTTGCACTCAGGGACCTTCCCAGGGTTGCATCTGCTCTCACTTTTTGCCAGGAGAAGCCTGAGGTGTTCTGTTTGATGGTAGCACTTCTCCATGCCCTCTCTGGCCTGGGGGTTCCTCTGCATTTTAGTTCTGTCATTTAACCACTTTAAGTGGTGATTGGTCTCCGTATTTGTCACGTAAGCCCTTGCTAATGTGACTAGGAAGAATATCTTTATTTTGCAGGGGCTTGTAACAATTTGATTTTAAGGTCTTGGTTATTGTATGCAGTAAGGAAGATTGTTTAATATTTAGATGAAAAACTTCCAGAAAATAATGTGATCTGATGATTTTTTTTAGCTTGCATCCAAGGACTATTTCTGACATCTCATTAAAAAGGTATCTTAAAAACAATAAGCCTCTTGTCAGTAGAGAGCTCAGCTGTACAGTTCTGCATTCCCACTGAGCATTTTTAGCAGTCCACAAATTGAAAAAAGTTTGAAGACTATTGTTGTGGTTGATGTGGCAAATCATTTTGTTTGAGTTGTTACACTGCACAAGTATTTTGCTGTCCTACCAAGAGCTGTTGTTCTGCCAGATGTGTCATCATCTCCATGAATAACAGATATGAGCTCCTGATCACTTGTGGTCATAAACCAACTTGGTGTTCCCGTGAAGCTGGGTAGATTTGAAGTTCTTGGTCCCAACATCTAGAACTAGTCTTGTTTGGTGGTCACCACATTGTGGTCTAGTCTTTTTCTAGATCAGAGGGTGGTACCCCTCCCTTGTACTGTGCAGCTGAACTTATTATATACTTGCTGATTTTCAGCCAGCAGGAGGGTGGTGATGTTGTGAAGTGAGACACTGTAAAGTTTTAGTTAGAAAACTTTGAAATTTTACTGCTTCAGTCATGCAATTTAATTTGTTCATCCTTATTCCCATTTGCTTTTCTGTGTATTTATGCCACAGGAGTTACAGGGCAGGAGAGGAGGCAGATCTTAGCATCAACAGTTTTTTGATAAGAAGGCAATCCAGTTGCCATGGAAATAAGCAGGTGAGATGCCACCAGCCTTTAAAGATTGAAAGGAGGCAAATTCTGTTCCTGAGAGTAACTCCTCTTCATTTCTGGAAAGCCATCTGCCACTCTTGCTGTACACAACTATCGCATGAGGCTCTCCACTAAGCCCTATGGACAGTGCCTACCTTTCCCCATTCAGACTCCTCTCTTGGTTGCTTTGTCTGATTGACTCCAGCATGTTAACAGAAGGTCGTAACCCTGAGATACAGGGCTGGGTATGTTGTTATTTCAGCAGCATTAATGTATTTTAGGAAAAACTTTGAGCTATTTATTGTCTTGGTCATCCAAGGAGTTTTTATATTGATGGTAGTTGTGAAACTGCTACAAAAGTACATGACTTTTGTCGAAAATTCTCCTTTTCATGAAAACCGAGATTCTGTGCTCGTCAAGGAAGGCATTCAAGCAGGCCATGTCTGACTGGATGTTAAATCACGCTTCTGATTTTTAAGTACTGTAGTGTAAGTGCTATGAATGGAGACTCAGGGTTGAGAGGAGTACTTGAACAGACGTGATGAGATGGGATTGAGGGTTGTTAGCTTAAAAAAAAGCAGGGACAGCATATGCTCCATCCATTTTACTAATTCCCCTGGGGGCATGGAAAAAGTATATAAATTTTATCTGTTAAAAAAGTGTCTCATTTTCTGCTTGTTTTTTTCCTTCAGCTCAAACACTGAAACAGATCAGTTAATTTTACAGTTATCTTTTGGTTAATGCAAGAAATGTGGTGTTAGGGACACCAAACCGTGGGGGAGTTATTAGAGAGTAAAAATCAAACCTATCAGACTTGTGCAAATAAGTCTTATGAAGAGCTTTTATCACCTTCGTGTAACTATCAAAGTATATTTCTTTTATGCAGAAGAGGCATTATCGTGTGGGGCACTCTGACAAGGGTAGCAGTTGTGGTAGTCATTTGAAATGTTTCTTCTAAAGGCTTTTTAGATGACTGGGACCTTAGTGAAGCTGATGGTCTTCTGTTCTCCAGGAGAAGGAATTTGGTCCTGAGAAGACCTTGTTGTGCCTGTCTTGTGGTTCAAGACAGAGTTTTTGCTGGAGTGGAAGAGAAGAAAAAGATGTGGACTAGATGTACCTTCATGAGCCTCTTGGCCTTGTCTCCGAGTTTATTGTTTTTTAATTCCTTGTGTCAGAGAAGTTCTCAAGAGAATTTACCATTCAGCATTTAATACAGAGATTACCGTAAATCCAAGACTTTTTTTATGCTTTGTCTACTTTATGGTGAATCTCACTGGAACTTTAATTCATTTTTTATGACGTGTGTGACTTCAGTTCCATGAACTAATATTAGTTATACAGTGAGTAGACATCTATATATAAATACAGAGTTTTGTATGTTTCCATATATACTCATGTTTCTATATATAAGCAAAATGCTTTAGTAGGAATATTTAAAAATATTTGTCACATTTGTCGTGTATTTTATGGTGGGAAAGTGTAATCGGAAAAAATGCATTTAGATCTTGTGGGACAGTAAGGTAAAATAGCTACTTGTGTGAACTGGGTCTTTTTTTAGTTGCAGGCGCTACAGAAATAGCCAAGTGATAGCCCCACTGTGAACTCAAAATGCATTTCCTTTTCGCCAGGGTTTGCTGCTCTGTTTGTCTGACCCTTGTAAGGACAGCGGTGCAGGGTGCGTTGCTGGGCTCCCAGCTGCTGCAAGGCTGGAGGGACAGGGACCTTCGCGTGTGTGAACTCAGCATGCATAAAGATGCAGAGCAGTAGATCTTACGTAGTCTGTCTTATTTAGGCTGAGTATTTGAGCTCTACATGGGAATACGTGATGTTTCAAGTAAATAAATTGTGCACAGTATAAAATAGGGTTTTATAGAATCACTTTTATTCATGACTTGCTAGCAAATTTGGGTTTTTTTTTCTTTATTTTGTCATGAAGAAATAACAACCTTTTTCTGCAAGTGGAAATTATAGTGGTGTTTTGAAGTTGGTTGTCTTCTGTAATTTTGGGGCTGGCATAGGGTCTGCACTGTTACTCCTTTGGAGGGAGGGTTTTTTCTCTGTGAGTTTGTTGTTGGGTTGTTGGTTTTGTTGTGGGGGTGGGGTGGGTATTGTTGGTTTTTTATTGGTTTGTTCTTTATATTTCCTTTATCTAACCTAGTCCTCTGTAGCTTTGGAAGTCATTGAGTTAGAAATTCAGAAATACTCTGTTCCTTTAAGTTCCATGAAAACATGGTGTGTGGGTAAGAGATGAAATTTTTTCTATTGCCGGCTCTGAGAAGAAGGTCAGGAG
The DNA here is from genome assembly GCA_033558185.1 of Dromococcyx pavoninus. Classification (NCBI taxonomy): domain Eukaryota; kingdom Metazoa; phylum Chordata; class Aves; order Cuculiformes; family Neomorphidae; genus Dromococcyx; species Dromococcyx pavoninus. Next base: position 84,660 of record JAUMJL010001862.1, read on the forward strand.
AACTCGTCCCTGACCTGTTCTGCAAAGGTAGTATCACCTGGCCAGTAGCTATGTTTGTGGAGTGACCTCTCCTGAACAGGCAGAAGATGCAGGGTGAAGCCAAGAGCGTTGCAAACCTCAACAGAGCGTCTGGGGGAAAGAGGTGAGTATGAGTTGCCGGTGCAATAGGATATCAACGGGAAGACTAAAAGTATTGCAGTGGGGAAATACATTAAATGTTAGACCAATCTGTGTATACATATTTTATATATATCTGTCTGTGACTCTCTAGCTTTTTCAAACTCTCTCATGCCCCATTCCGTGGATATTCTCCTGTGAACCACATAACAGTGACAAACATCCGTTCTGCTGTTGTTAATATGCTAGATAAATACTGTTGTTTATACTATAGGATTAAGGGCAAGTCCTCAGAGCCTACTGGACTGGCTTTCTGGTTGGGGTTTGTGTTGATGTTTTTGTATGGGCATACCCAGAATGTTTGAATTTACAAGCAGTGATGGAAAATAACAGTGAAGGGTGTGTGTATATGTTGCGTGACCTAGTTGCCCGTGTCTTTTCTAGCAGAAGTTAGAGCTGATTTACTTTAGTGTTTATTTGGATGTGGAAGAAGTCAGCCTAATGCTAGCTAAAAATAAATGCAAGGCAGAAGTCACGACAGTAGGACACTATTGCTCTGAGGCCATTTCCGTGGTCAAAGGGTCTTAGGGATGCAGGGCTGCTGGTTATGTGCACTTTCCAAGTGCTCTTAGGGTGAGCACAGATTTGTGCGCAAAGCTGTATGGGGTCCTTGAGTTTTAGTCTGCCCTCTGCCCTCACAAGGAAGCAAGAGAACCATAAAACACAGGTCTGTTCAGCTAATTTGACCTGTGCCAGTGGGTTCATCCATAGTAATTGAGATTGTTTCCATAGCTAGTAGAGTGTGCTTTGCTGTAGCTCTCATGAGAGAGTTGCAAAAGAGCTGGGTACATCAGGTCAGGGGGTTGTAGCCATATGTAGCAGATTATTGGAATGTACTGAGCTCTTGTTGTCCTGCCGTGCCTCGATGCAATCCTATTACATGGTGTAATTAGAAAAATGGCTTGGATAAAATCATGGAGATGCTCTAACACACCCATTTATAATACAAACAAGGTGAACATTTGTAAAGGAATGAGATTTTTCTCTTGCCAGAGTAGATTGAAAGTCTTCTCCGTACATCAAAAGCCCCGTTCCTCATGAGAAACTACACCACAAAGCTTGTTCTGAAGTAAAATTGTCAAAACAGTTACTAAGTCCCAAAAGTCAGTGATATTAAAGATAAATACTTAGGTAATTTGGGAGCAAATATGTTCACATTCATTTTGGATGGGACTGAAATAATGATAGAGACAGAAAACAATGTTGGCTCCACCACACCTCCCTTCAGCTAAACAGGCCAATCATGAAAGAAATACCATCCTGGCAGAATTCCTGTTACATCACTAAAATATCTCATCTCTTCACTTTGTGGTAATTTGAATAGTATTGTAACATAGGTGTGAGTCACATGTCATCCCATGTCATCCACACCCAGCAGCTGGGAAGCTGTTGAGCTACCTTGATTTATGTGCCATCTTTGAAATAATTTTGGCCTGAATTTTAAAATAAAACAAGGCGCAACAATTCTACTAATTGTTTTCATTGTTGTCTTGCTTCCTCAAATGTCATGCTTAATGCTTCTGTCATTGGGTTAGGAAAATTGTGATAAATACCATAGCAAAATGTTTTTAGTAAAAATTGAGGACAGGAGTTGCATTAAAAATGATAAAGTAGACCTATGAAAGGCAGCTGCTGTTGGTTGCTCATTGTGGATTGTGGTCTCTGTTCCAAACTGATTTTCTTCATGATCTGGGTAGATTCTGTTGAACCTTAATCTTTTGGAGCAAAGGAACTCTTCATCACAGCAAAAAACAGTGATGGCAAGTTCACAAATTCAGCCTCCTGCTTTAAACTCCTTTTCTTCTCTTCATTTTATCTCCAGCATCTTGTTACTCAAGGAGCAAGGCCACTCTTCAGTTTATCTACAGTTCTCTCTTGTGGCTGTTGCTGATGGAGCAAGGCTTTTCTGTCTTATCCAAGAGGTTTCCTTCCTCCTTCAAGAGCTCTGTGGAAACTTGGACTCCCAGAGGAATGCAGCATGGCCCAAAGGAACAATAATTACATGGTTGTTCATAAATGGATGCTTTAAAAGGTTGCTTTATAAAATCTGTAATTAAAACTATTCATAGCGTAATTGCCAGAGAGATTGATCTTTGAAGTCTCCGATTCTAAAGTCTGACCCAGTGACCATTTTTGAGAAAATTAATCTTGCCTTCTGTGGATGGAAAGATCATGTTGTATTACTAGTTCACTGGAAAATCTTGCGTATATGGGTAATTGAAAACTCCTAGGAACAAAGCTAGTCGCTCTTCAGTGATATTAAGAATGCATTCCAATAAACCATCAGCATTGTCATCTTTTCAAACAAGCCAGGTCACTGAAATCTTTCCTTTGCATAGAGAAGTTCAGTCAGCATTTGCACTATTTCTTTTGGCCTTTTTGCATTTCATCAGGATGAAATCTACTTAAATCTTTTGCAAAATGCAAAACCATGGGGTTCTGTGTTAGTATTTTGTGAAACAATGGCAGTTTGCAGGCAGTTATGTATCTGCACTGCCCAGTTCTGGAAAGTGCTCTTCTGTCTCTTTTCTGTTATGTTTGATAGTTTCAGCATATCTTGGGATCATTTAAATGATTTCCCCCCCCCCCCCCCCCGATATTGATAACTGTTGATCTGTACGTGTTCTTGATGGAAGAGTTGCAGCTCCAGGAGTCAGCAGTGCTCTGCTTTGTGCCCCAAAGCAAAGTTAAGGGTTGGAAATGGTCGCTCCAGTTGAGATTCTCTGATCTGTGGCTTTGCATCTGTCTTGACGCTTTGCTCCGTTTAGATGTACCATATCTGTAGTCTTTAGAAGAGTCTCCTTTCGGACAGAAGATATTCCCCCTTTCCCACTGCATTTGCTGCCAATGTGAGAGACACTTCTGCAGCAGCCATTCTTGCATCTTTACTCCTTGTGGGACCTGACCCAAACAAAAAGCCAGTGGGAGAAGAAGCTTGTGCTTCTTGTGCCTTCAAATTGCTGTGGTATCCTTCATTTTCTGCTGGAGCGATTAGAAGTCGGTCTGTAATGGTGGCTGCCACAGCACGGTGCGTATATTGGTGTGCCCTGTGTTACGTATCAGAGTAACAAATGTGCGGCATCAGCGTGCGAGTGCTCACGTGTCACCGATCCTGCGCTCATGCGAAGTCAAGGTCACCGGTGCTGGTTGTGTTCACAGGCTGATATGCCACAGCTTCCCTCTCTGGGAAGGCGCATGCATAGAAGTGGTTCTGGGTTGTATAAATTCTGCTGGGTGAAGGATGTTGTCACGAATTTAGAGAGTTAACAGGGCAGCTTTTCGTTAAGCTTCCTCTGGCTCCTACTGCAATATAAATTAGAAAGCTTTGTGCTGAGCTTGAAAAATCTGATGGTGCCATCGACCAGCTGGGGTTTTGAGCTGCTGGAATTGCAAAGTGCATGTGATATAAATGGCCTGAAGTAAAACAGGTCATTAAAATAGATTATTAATGATCTAAGATGTTGGTATCACATGAACCCTTTTGAATTAATGTCCTAAATAGCGAGCTAAAAGTAAACTATGAGAGCTGATGGTGGTAATTAAAAAAAGAGACTGTATCCAACCCCCAGTTCCCTTCGTGACCCACAGTTTTAAGATGCTGCTCTCCCTTTTCAGCTCATATGCTTTGCTCTCAGCACAGTTTTGGTCCTTATGTAAGCATGCTGGCCTCAGCTAACCTCCTCCTAATATCCAAACATGTTTCTGTTGTGCCTTCTAGTACTTTACCTTTGTCGGATTTAAAATCTCATGGTGTAGACGCTGAAATCTAGAAGCTCCCCAAATTAAACTCAGTTTGTTCTAGGAATTGAGGGAGGCAGGATTAGAGGGAGGATTAGATCAATAGGATTTTTAACTGCGATGGCAAGGCTGTTGTTTCTTTTGTTGTTGTGTATTGGTTACCTGATCATTGAAGTTATTTGAGTTCATCCTTGTTTTGAGTCGACTTCTATTTTTGTTGCTCATAAACATCTCTTGATGTTCTTGTTTTTATTTAGTGGATTGACCTTGGAAGCAGCCTGTTGGGCAGGTGGAGTGATGGAGGAGACTAACGAGATGACAGTTTTTCTCCTGTGCTGTTGTGAAATGCTGGAGAAATTGTTTCCCGGAAGGCAGGGGAGAGGAAGGAAGGTGGGGAGGGCAAATGTCATAGCAGCAATGCAAAGCTACAGAAGGAGGCACTGAACAGGCCATGGCAGATGTTGGTCATTGCTGTGGAGTTCCAGGCTGAAGTATACATCTGTCAGAGGAGATCTGCCCAGATTCAGCAGCAGGCCAGCACCCAGACCCCACCGATTCCAGGATCCAGGACCTCTCGTCTCCATCTGCTCACTGCAGAACTGAGGAGGACCTGGAGCTTTGAGTTGAGCAAACCCAAGGTTTTGCGCTCCCTCTGCTGGCTGCATTTTTACCGACCGGTGCCCGCTCGTCATCCCTGAAGGAATGCTGAAATCAGTAGGGACAATTTTGAACAAGCAGAGAAATAATAAAGTTAGCATGACTGCTTTTTTAGAGTCCTGGAACACTAAGAAAAAAACGTTGTTGACCATACTGTGGAGGTGCAAGTCAGTAAGGAGGTGCATTTCTTACACTTCTTTCTGAAAGGTCATTACTTGCCTTGGGAAGTGGAGGCATCAGGGAAATCACATCAGCATTAAGTCACACTTCAGTATCTTTCATATCTCCTGTGGAAGACTTGAACTATGACCAAGAATGACTTGAGTGTTCTGTTTGCTTTCCTTAAATTTCATCTGAAATTTTTGTTCTGCGTTAGCTCAAAGAGCAATAGGTCTCTCTCCAGACTCAATATTTTCTCTTCTCATTGTTGCCACCTCTCCTCTCGAATTGAGTTTGCTGCACTCCCTTGAAGTGCTTCCTTGGTTTGTTTTTTAAACTTCCTTCTCAAGCCACCAGTATCCTGATATGCCATCCTTCTTACTCATGTTGGAGCCTCAGATGAATGTCAAAAAACACCTTGCTTTTGGGAGAGTTTTCTCTCTCAAGCCTTATGTTTTCCATCTCTTCTACTTTGGATCCAGCAAATAATTCTCTAGGACATCAGCTTCCAGTTGTGGGAAACAGCTTGTGTTTATCTGTTGACAGGCTGAGATCAGATGCTGCTGAGAGCAGCCCAGCTAGTGGTGTGCATTTTACACTCCCATAGACCCTGTTATTGTCAACCCCAGCCATATCCAGCCTAAATTTCCTACCAGATAAGGACTGCGTGACTGGGAAACATCGGCACAATGTCCATGGCAAGGGAATCGTTACTAATGTTCGTGGAGTTTCTGAAACTTTTCCTCTCCACTCTTTAGTTTCACTCTTGGTGCTTGCCTGCACCTGCTAATAGCTTTCCCTAAATGTTCCCACTTCTCCTAATTCTTCCCTAAGATTTCAACTTTGATAGCAGAGCTCTGAGTTGAAATGACCTTTTTGCTTACTATCAAGTTATTTCTGGTTCTCAGCTAATTTCTTTTACTCATGGACCTATGGTGACTTCTCAGCTTCTGATACGAGTTTGTTGCTGGTTCAGTTGCATGTAAAAGCCTCAGAAGGTATCAACTTTCTAGAGCTACGCTCTCACTCTTAGAAAGAGCAGCAAATTAAGTTGTCAGCATGCTTCTCACCAAGGTCTGACCAGAACGGATTGAAGGGTAGGCAGCAGCAGTTTATTTGGAGTGTGCATAACGAGTCATAGGCTGCTGGAGATGGAAAATGTTAGCTCATTGGTCCTCTTCCATCTACGACAGGGCAGCAGAGAGTTCTTGAGTCCTTTCTAGGAGCTTTGTCCAGTTGAATTTTCAAAGTTGCATGCAACTAAGCTTCCATTTCCCTTGGGAAAGTATTCCTTACAAATACAATTCACTGTCAGGAAGTCATTCTAAAATTCTTCTTAATTCTTCCTTTTTTTGGTGACCTCACACCAAAATGGGCTTTAACACAAAGAATCTATTTAAAGCGCCTACTTTTTTATTTTCCTGTGAAGGTTGATGTGTTTTCTGGTTAATGTTTATACAAGACTGAAAGCTCTCTGGTTTAAAGGCGAAGAATCACCCCGTTCCCTGTAGTTGAGCTGACATTTTCACTCATGTCCTTGATAGTCTGGATTAATTTCTTGTGGCCGTGCTAAAAGAGTGTTAGTTATTGGGTTCTCTTCCCAAACGTATATTAAAAATGGTGTGTTTTGCTGCTGAAAAAACCAGGATCTTAAAAACCTAGTCTAAATCTAGATTGATGGTGCAGAAGTTTTGAATTTCTCATGATTCTGTGAACGGTGTTGTGTTGTGAACCCAAAGGCAGCACACACCAATTAGTGCGGTGGGGGAGAAAGTAGCAATATGATTTCCCCATTGAAAATTAAGTGCAAAAGCAAACAGCATGAATGCAAATTTCTACTAATAGAAGAGAGATATAATGTCCTTTAACTGTGCTACAGAAAAGAAATTTAGGAAAACACTTGTTACTTAGGTATGATTACTTGCAAGACAGTGCTGTTGTAGAGGGAGTTGTTCTTAATGGGTAAATTATGCAACACATTTTAAAATTGATTGTTTTGCATAATGTATTGTTGAACCTGTGAATCTCACTGACAGACCAGATTGTTTACCTTCATAGAAATCAGTAAAACCGAAACAGTCACATAAGAATAAACTGGTGATTTTTCAGAAGCGCAGGTTGTTAGTTACCAAATTCAAGGGCAGATAAACACCTCCTGACATTTTTCTCCATGTCATTTTAGGTGTATTAAACAGGTTATAGTTCAGTGTTCCAGGATACTCACCAACAGCAAATGGACTCAGATTACTGGTTTTAGCAAAAATGGACTAGCCTGATTCTAATTTTACCACAAAATGACTTAATGGGGATCTTCTGTTTTATAAATGTCTACCATAGCTTTGATTAAACACTGATGTTTTGTTAACAGAAGGAAACTGAGGGCATTCAGTGAGATACGCTTCTTGCTTGGGGAAAGTAACACAAAAAGCTTCTTAGTTATGAAGTTCATAAACCTTCTTTGCAGAAATAGGGTGTCTCTAGTTGCCTACTTATGATATAAGCTTACACACGTCACATAGCTTGTTACTCATTGCTCAGAGCCCCTGAGTTACACCTCTGCTGGTGGACCAGTTACTTCCCGAGATCTCTCTTTTGCTCTAAAGCTGTGCCATCAGTGTCATAGTTTTCTGCAGTGCAGTATGACTAGTAGTGTCATTTTGCTACTACTTTTGGTTACATACGGGGCTGTATTGTGGCATTCCAGAGTAGCAAATCTTATTTACTGTCTTTGCATATCATCGTTATGTACTGAAAATGTTGCGAATACCTCCCAAGATAGAGATATCACAGCCTGTCTGGGCCCTTATTCCAGGGTTTGACCACCCTCGTGAGGAACAAGTTTTCCTTATCTAAAGAGAGTTTCCACTTTAGAAACTTGTGTCCATTGCCCGTCCCGTCAGCATCCAGTTCAAAGAATAATCTAGTTTTGTCTTCTTTATAGCCTGCTATGAGGTGTGTGAAGACTTTTAAGACCCCCACCTTTTAGCCTTCTCCTTGCAGGACTGAACCAATGCAGCTCCCTCCGCTTTCCTTTGCTCATCATGGGCTCCACCCCCTGACTAGCTTATTGTCTGTCTGCTGGAATTGCTTCAGTTTGTCAGTGTTCTGTCATGTTCTAGAGAACCCAAGACTGGACACCAGTACTCCAGGTGTGATCTCACAAGTGCCAAATAGAGAAGAATAATCCCTTTGCTTGACTTGCTAGCTGCATGTGTACTAGTGTAGTCCTTGTGCACTTGGCTTTCATTGCTGCAAGGACGCACCACCAACTTGTGAAGCCTGTCCACCAGGATCACGGAGTCCTTTTCTGCAGGCCCAGCCTGCAGTATCAGTGCATGGGGATTATTTAGGACGAGGTACATGACACTGTATTTGCATAGATTGAGCTTCATAGTGTTCCTGTCAGCCTATTTTTTCCTTATGTATGTCTGTGGGGAAGTGGCATGTGAGAGCGCAGGGGGTACAGCTCTATTAATACGACAAAACTCTTCATGTAGACAAGACTGCCTGTACTGACCAGGGCAGGTGTGGAACTTGGATCACGTTTTCATCTTTGTTTTGAACTGCATAGCAGTATTCTTGACGTCCTTGCTCTAAACATATGAATGCCTCGGGACCAAGGGGTGATTTTTTTTTCCCTCCTCTCATTTTTTTTCAAGAAATGCTCAAGGTATTGAAAGAGAATTGGTATTTCAAGCATTTCTTCCAGTGCTATATTCTGCATGGTCAGTCAGTCACATGAACTCTCTTGAGCTCATTCTAGGTTCACTGACTCATGCGGATTTCACTAAGCATCTTCATGCTTCTTAATTAGCTTAATAAATTAATCAGAAGTTGCGCTACAGAACAAAATCCAATCCGAGAAGCAAGATTTTCAGAAATGAGATGAGACTGGATTTGATTTTAACAAAACTCCTTGGTTCTTTAGTTGCCCATGAATGTAGCCGAGAGATTAGCATTTGTCACAACTTGTGTCTGGAGCTGTGTACATGTATAAGCTCCGTAGGCTCTTGCTGATGCTACCAAATGTTGCTGCAGATACAGGAAGCTGAGGCAGAAAGAAAATGCTGCCTGTCTGTGGCCACAGAGGAGTTGTGGGTCAGAGCATTGACCGCAGTTCTCCTTGTGCTGCTTTTTAAATATCATTCGGATGTTATCTGCCTTTATCATCAGATCTGGCAGTGCCGCAGAGCTGCCTGCTTACTAAATCTCACTGTATCAACACTTACAATGACTGATTAAAGAAAGCTTTATACCATAGATGTAGTGTGGTTAGAGATCGTGGCTGGAAAACCAGTGAAGTATAGAACTTATTTATATATTTTCTATGCATACTTGCTCTTTCAGTTTAATTTGTGTTCTGCTTTCAAAGCCCTAGGAATAATATAGACAGTTTCCTTACCTGGACCTTTACTTTTTTCAGCTCCATGTTGGATATGCATTGTATGTCCTTAGCAGTGGAAAATACAGTTGAAACTTTTCTTCCTAGGCCAAATTAATTAACAATATGATAAATACCAGTGGCCTGATGAAGTCTTTGAATAAAGCTGTAGCCAATTTCTATTTAAAACACTCAGAGGAGTCATTACTTTGCTTGCAGGCCACTTCTAGAGTTGGGCACATGCTGTGTTGTGCTCTTTTACGACATATAAAGAAGTCTTTACGCTCTTCTGATTTTCCCTTTAGCCTTTTCTGGCTTGATTACTTCCATACGTGGAGGGTATTTTGCAGTCACCTAGGCAGGAGTCTGAGAGGGCAGCCATTCCAGGAATGCATCTTCGTGCCACCATCGTCACCAGTGCCGATGCCTGTTCCACTGCCTGATGATTTCTGGCAAATTATTGGATCTGGATCAAAGTTAACTTGAAAAGACCTAAGAAATGTAATTTTTGGATCTGGTCTGCTGTATCAAGTGACTGCATGATCACTGGAGCCAACACAGAGGACTTCGGGAGCTGCCTTTTAGAGGCACCTCAATTAGATTGGCTTAAATTCATCTGAGTCATGCAAAATTATGGGCTCATGAAAGTCAGGAACAGGAAAACTTGACAAAGAGGAAATAAAAGTTAATGTCAATCTGCATTTGGATAATTTATCTGGTTTTGACAGAAAAACGCTCTGCAACATATAATTTTAATAATGAAGGTAGAGCTGAAGATTGATGCCATGCACTTAAGTCCAATGACGTTTGAAACTACAACAAATTTCAATGATCTTGATACTTTGGGTGATATATGAAAAAATACCTGGAAATCAGAGATTATGAGAGAGCCTTCTTTTTTATGTGCAGAAGCTGCGAAATGTCACATACCCATCCAGAACTAATTCCATAAGAGAGCAGTGGTCAGCTGGTGCAGACTTGGGTCACTTGGTTCTGTTGGTCAATACAGAGCGCTGCAGCCACTAAAACAGGGAGAAAGTAATGTGTTTTAGTGACTCTGTATTCTCGGTGAGGACCACACCCCAATGGAAAGGGCACACAACTGATTTTGTGGCTGAAAGTCATGCACAACTTCCCATGGTATTACAGCCCCTCAGGTCCTTCACCAGTTCCATTTTCATAAATCTCTCCCATTCCTTGTTGATGTGTCCAGGACTCCACTGTTAATAAGACTGTTCTTTTCAAAATGTAGAATGTTATCACCTACTTCAGCTTTATCGTAGGTAACAGAGAAGGGGAGAAGAAGTTTATGTTTTGGTGATTCTGATCGAAGCTGAAACACTGAGTTGATAGCATTGTGTGTTGATTTTTAAATTTTACCCACTTGTATGGATCTGAGCACTCACAACTTACTAATGTTGTAAGAACAGTGATCTTTGGGAATTAGCATCTCAACGAGCTGCTCTGCTCTGTGATAGAATGGTTCTTGAAGGAGTTAAGTCCTTTGACTTGAAAACAAATGTACTAATATCTGAGTAGGTGCTGGGAAATGCATTACAATATTTGGTTTGTCCATGTGACATTTTTGGTTCCAGTTCTTGAACGTCATTATATTTACAGAATATAATTGGAATAATATTTTACAGGGGAACAGCAATCATAATAGTACTTAGATATTTCATCTTTTTATGAAGCCCCTTTTTTAAAATTGCTGTTCATAGAGCAGTAAAAAGAGGTGGAACTCTTGCAAGGAATGCAGAGAAATAAAACCTGGCACAATGAAAGACTTTCAGTACAATGTGAATGTTTATCCTTTAAAATCACAAATCATCTTTCTATTAATTCACTGTAGAATAAGGTCTCCTCAAGATAAGACTCAGCAGTGCTGTGGAGTTGGTATTTAAAGTATGTCCATCTGCATCTAAACGAGTAGCTCCAAGACAATCAGATTATGCAGTAGTTACTTTGGTGAGAATACCGCCTAAGTGGAATGGAAACTTCATTTTGAGTCTAATATTAGACCCTGCTTTGGAAAATTCCTTTTAAATGATCACAAGCTGGGAATAGCAAAAGAATTTAACTTTCGACAGACAGCATTCACCAGGAATTTGTTTTTAACTGCTTATGTTGGGTCCCTGGGAAAGCAGATGTGAAAAACTTACCAAAGTGAATTGACTTGACCTGATGCAATGTTTATATCAGTCGTTGATAAGTTTTCCTCCCTCATCTAATTTGTTCAGGGTATTTTCATTCTTTAAGCATGAGTAAGTCTGGGTTGGAATAGTTTAAATGCTTGTTAGTCTAATAATCTGAATCTTAAAACATGCAGACGTTATTGCCTATAAAGGGGTCTAGGCAAAGTTGAACTATTTTGGTTGTCTTCCACGGATGGGGATAAGTATCGTTTTTGAGACTAACAAAGAAGAATGTGAGACAAGGTTGTTTGCCTCCTGGTAGTTCAGAAAGTATATTGATATCTGCTGTATTCAAATGCCACTTTTATTCACTGAACCCTTTGAATGCATGTTACTTTTTGTGCAGCTTTACAAAGGACTGGCTTTCAATGGCAGCTAGGGAAACTGGAAACCAAGGATATCAAAGGGGATTTGAAGGGTCAGGATGAAGATGATGATGATGTTGTTGTTGTTATTATTATTATTGTTCCTGATGCAGAAAGGACTTTAGGAGTTATATTTTTTCAGTCACTGTGAATGATGCACAGCTTGGGAATCATTCGAGACACTAGAATATCTCATCGTAGCTTTTCTTTTTGTTGATCAGACATTGTCACTTTGAATATTTTAATCAATTAATTCCTAAATAAGCCCCTCTCCCCCTCTCTATGGAGCATGTCTAAATACATTTTTTTTGAGGGAAAGAGGAGAAAAAGAGAAACTCATAGATTGGGCTGACCTCTTCTCCCCAGCTCTACCCTGCCCACGTGCTTCTGTGGTTTGGCCATTGCTGCTGTTGTTTCTAAGTTTGAGGAGAACATCCACAGGTGCTCACTGCAAAAGAGGGCTCCAGCCCAGCTTTCCTCTGTCAGTGCATGAGACAAGGAGTGAAACAACTGCCGACAAGATAATACAATTAATTCAATACCAGGGTGACAATTTCACTGGGAAAGACATTAGAAAGAGAACACTGATCTCTCTAGCAGTTTTCCTTTAGTGCATGAGGTGGATTTATGTGACCCAGGAATGCATTTCTCAGACAGAAATCAGATTATGATTTTAAGCATCTGTTAAACTTTGTTTCTTTTTCATGAAACCTGACAGCAGCCTTTTTGTCTTTTTATTTATACCCATGTGTCTGTAATTCTGCTATAATTTCTGATCTTTCAGGAATTTCTGAACTGTCTAAATTGCTAATCTGTCTCCTTGCAGGCAAGTCTCACCTGGCTATAGTACAAAGAGTAAACAATGAAGGAGAAGGGGATCCTTTTTATGAAGTCCTGGGAATTGTCACTTTAGAAGATGTGATTGAAGAGATCATCAAGTCTGAAATTCTGGATGAAACAGATCTATACAGTGAGTAGAAATATTTGCACTTTGTTTATAGATGACAGGGAAGATTCCATCCAGCAGCAGTTGTGTTTAATAGCTGCATTTTGAGAGATTTTTAATTGCCAATTTAATATCTCAATGGTGAAATGACCTGCAGATCCCTGAGATGGTTGAAATAGTTTTTACAGCATGGGCACCTCACCCCTTTATGCTATTTTAATTCAGAAACAGCACTGGTTTCTTTATTCGTCCCTTCTGTGAAGAAGGTTTGCTTCTGAAATAACCTGCTGTCCTCCACCACAGGGGCCAGGTTAAACCATGTGCTCATGATGTCCCACATTTCCCCTTAACCTCTCTCTGCCTCAAGGCCTGTAGTCCATGTACTACTGTGCTTTAGCAAGAAGACAGGCAAACACCGTGCCTCAAGGAAGGGGAATGAAGTCTTTCTATTTAGAGTCCCTCTCTGTCACTCATTCAGAAAACCTGAGAATGCACAGTCTTCTTCAGGGCTGAAAACCAGTACGTCCTAAATGGGTCTTCTTTTTATCACTCAGTACAGCTCCTTTCTTCCTTTGTGTTAACATACCTTGAAGGAGATGATGCTGCAGGTCAATCATTACCTGAGACTTCAGAGATCTAGTCTGTCTTCTTTCCCAGTTTAGAGTTTGTCTGGTCTTTGGCCAGTTACCTAAAATGTCTGCGTCTCTTCCCATCTGCACAATCTGTCCTGTGCATACAGGACTTCCTTTCTGTTATTCGTCATCGGCCTTATCTGTGCTTTGATCACTTGCTGGCAGATGCTATTTTTTGCTACGTGTTCATGTGTAGCACAAGGATGTCTCTGGATTTGTAACAGAAATAACAGGAATCATAATTTTGAATATCTTTCACACTGTTCGGCTGTCCTTTGCTTTCTTTTTCTTTCTTTAGAAAGGGGTCTGAATGTTTCTACGGCATCTTTTTCAGGCCATTGCAAGCATCTTCTGTCCTTCCTCCAAGTCAAGACCGAATGAGCTCTTTACACTGTGGGATAGATGTACTTATACTTTTCCTAACAGATTGTTGTTGACTGAACTACTTTCTGCAGCTGGTCAGTGTTTTACCAGTATCTGTGTGCCCAAAGGTTCATGTAAATCACAGTTTCGTTTTATGATATGCTAAACAGTCTAATTACTATGCAAATCACACAAGTCCAGTTAGTAACAATTTCTTTTCATACCTTCACAAATGAATTGTTGGGCTAATCAGTTACAACATAGTGCTTTTACAGGGTGAATTCAGACTTTCTTTTATACTCAGAAAAGATCCTATCTTTGACTCATCACCTTTGCGATATTTCCATGTTTCTGTGAGTGAAAAGACATTGCATATGGTTTTCAATGTTTTTTTTCCCCTTGTTTGCGAATAGAAACCACATAGATCATGCCACGTTGTTCTTCTGGACAAAAAAAAGCGTTGACCATTAATAGCATGTTAGAGGGCAGGGAAATGAGAGTTTAATTTTACTATCTGAAGATTTCCTAGGTTAACAAAATAGAGCTGGTGAACCTGAGTTCATTTGAAACTCTCCTTCCTGGGAAGGTTATACTACTGAAAATTCCAGATTCAGAACAAGAGAGAAACTTAACTTCCTAGGCTTCCTGGAGTATGCAGGATGCTATGTACCATGAAGATGAACCTCTAGTTTCATTATGGAGCACTGGAGTTCGTTCCACTGAAGGATGCTTGTAGCAGTAAGGGAGAGAACAGAAATCCACAGAAGCTGTGATAGGTTTTGGGTTTGGGCAGATAAATTGATGTGCTGTAACCACTTCCAGTTGATGTAGTGATGGGGGAACATGCATTGCATTTTCTGAAGGTATCTTATTGTCCACGATATGTTAATACAGCTCATTTTTGATGTTGATATTAGTGTGTCACTGATGGTAACCCTATCTATCACTAGAGTTCTCTGATGCTGTTTGTTTTAAGACCAAGCTGGCTTGCTCAGTTCAGATCAAGCCAACTTGAAAACTTTGGGCTGATTTGCTTTATGCTGGGTGTTTCCTTAAAAATAGACCTTCTGAAAAACGTTGGCAGCATTGTTACGCCTTTGTTCTGAGGTTTTAAAAATGTTTTGGTTTGCTTTGATGGAAACCTGAAATTCGATGAAATGGCTGACCTTGATGTTAGAGCTGTGCCTTTCTGCTGCTTCCATGAAAATCTGTTTGAACTGTGTTAGGGTAGAAGCAATTGTCCATGTACAGTTTTTGCTGAAAGCTACTCTCACTGCTGAAGCTCTACAGCTGATTTTCTTGAGGGTTGCGTGCCCAATATATGTGTGTTTTTTCTTCAGATTGCTCTAGTCTGCTCTGTCTTGTGGCTTGCAGAGAGGTTGGGAGCAAGGAGGAGAAGATGGGAGCAAGAAAAATTGTTAAATATGTCTGACCTGTCCAGATCTGGATAGACTGAGTACTTCTGAGCATGAGACTTTGTACTGGGGATGCTGATGGGGTGCAGAGAAGAGGTTTCTGTCACGATACGTGTAGGCTCTGACTATGTCTCAGCCAGTGACACAATGAGGAGCTGTCAGTGCATTTGGCTCTTAGTATTGGAAAGTTGGAGCATTTTTTTCATGGCTGACGTGCTACAGGATTCTGTCCTGCACTTCATGGCCCTAGCCACGGTGAGAGAGCACTTCTCAACCTTCTCAGAAGGCTGAGAGAGAAAACTGTATATTCTGCGTTGGCCTCAGACTGCAGAGTCCACTTGAGGAATGTAGATTTCACCATTCTGACCCAGGTTTGACTGGTGGCCTGTCTTATATTTATTTCTTTGTAATTGAAGACTGATTTAATCATCCCCTCAGTGCAACTGGAATGCTGCTTGTTTTTTACACATATGGATTCAGAGAGGATTTGTTCCACGTAAAATCTGGGATTTTTCTATGAATGAAATACCTTAACATGCACGTTCTGCGTGTTGTGTGGACAAATAAGCTGGTTGTGGATAAATAGTCTGGTTGTAAGCATCACCTTGTACTGCATTTTGACATCCTCACCAGCGTGCTGTTCAGCAGTCTGTCTCAAAGAACACTCCTGGCAAACCCACACTGGACGGGTGTTCAGTGCCAGGTCATGGGGCACCTTTCTTGCAGAGCTGCACTGCTGAGGTTGCAATAGCTTTCACCTAATGATTTTTTTTTTTTAGCCTTGGCAAGTCACTTCCCTGAGGGGAAGACCACATCTTACCTGAACATTCCTATTTCCAAACAGCTGTCAAAGCAGGTATGTTAAATGTATGTGCTAGTAAACTCTATATCCTTCTCCCATGTAAACCACCAAGCTACAGGAATAAAAATTGTTTGCTCTAGTAAGTATTGCCACTATCATCCAGTGGAAGTGTAGCAACATAGAAAAGGTTGTGCAATGCCATTTTGTCCAGCAAGACCTACAGGTATTGGCATGGTGCACATCAGTATCCTATGGCAGGAGAGCAGAGCTTTATGTAGCTGCTGTCTAATCTGTAGATACACAACGGTGGTTGCCACCCATTAGAAAATGATGTTTTGGCCCTGTTGCCCGTTAGGACTATGGACTTGATAACCTTCTGCTGCCTAGCACTGGTAGGCTGCAGGAATCCTTATGGGAAACTACTTAAGGCTGTTTAAGAGCTTCAGGTTTAGTCCCACTGACTTTTTGTCAGTTGCCAAAACATGCGTGATACACAGGGCTACCTGTTTTTCCCAGCTAGGAACAAAAAAGAACTGGCAATACTAACTTAATTCATTCCTAAACCTGTTTTAAAAAATGGAACAAACTCACAGGCCTAAAAAGATCTGTGCAATGTGTGGGACATGTGCTGTCGGCTTGTGTGAGTTCATCACTAGGGGTATGAGGGAGAGGGGGACATGCAGGGTGTGCTGAGTGAGACTGGCATCCACCTCTGACTGCCTTGAGATGGGCATCCTGGCACAGGGTCAGTGAATCTAGTCCTCTGGGAATTAGACATTCTTTTCCTGGAGCATCTGATAGGTGCACATCTCTCAAGCAGTTGCTTGTCTTTGTCCTTATACAGTTCTTGTGTGCCAGACAGAACCACACTTCCATTTGATAAATTGTTTTTGTCCTCATTCTCTTCTCTGGAACTCATTGAAAATGTCTCCTCTAGCCTAAAGATAAAAGGACAAAAGGAAGCATGCGAAGAAAACAAGAACCTTCCCAGAACATTGTCAGGATGCTTTTGCAGCACTTGTTAGTCTCTACTGAAAGGATGATCTGAGGTTTGAACTTTTTGTTCTGTAGCTGTCTCCAGTCCAAGCTGACTTCTCCAAGGAAATGAATGCAATCATTTATGATGTTATGCATGAGGCCTGAAAGTTCAGGAATACTGCAAGAGACATCACAACCTTACTTTTATTTGTATACCTCCTCTTCTTGAGTTTTCTCCCTCAGCCCACGAGCTCATGGTCAGCCTTGCTGCCTTTGATTTGAAGGAAAAGTCTAAATATTTGCAAAGCCTAGTGAAGATAGTTGCTATATTTGTTAATATCTCACCAAAAGTTATACTGAGGGTGTCCCTAATGCATTGCATTGTTCACGGTGCAGAACCAAACAGCACTGCAGCACTCTAAGCAGAGATCACTTCAGCATGCTGAGGTAATTTCAGCACCCAGGTCTCCATCTCGCACACTGTAGAAAGGTCAAACAGGAAATACCTGGTCCAGATTCAGCTACTTCAGTCACCATTCAATCCTTGGTTCCTATGTGTTACGAGACGCTCAGAAGATGTTTGGATAGTGAATATCGATTAAGACAATCCCTTGTAAAAATAAGCCAAGATAATGGCCTTAAACCATATGACTCTGCTCTTACTGTGTAACATTTTTCTTGGGGGAAGGTTTCTGGACAAGCTGCCAAGGAAACAGTAGGAGGAGTTGAAATCACACATCATTTGATTAAGAGCCTGGGTCTCTTACCGTGATGACTGATGCAGATGGAAAGGTTTAAGGAATCCTCCCATGATGTGATGCTGGCACTGTTTTCAGGTACCAGAAGTGCTGTGTGAAGCCGGCAGTGGTACAGCTCATTCACAGGAGAAATATAGAGATGCAATGACAGAGCTCCTTGTGAGAAAGCATCTCAGCCACAGCATTGTAAAAATAGCATTCTCTGAGTTTTTCAGGAAAAGTACAGTTTGTATTCTTATTAAAAGAGGTTGGACCTGATGAGAGACTTTTTTCCTATCACTTTCTGTTACCTTAATATCTATCTTTCCTTTATGTGCAAGTACAGATGAGGTCTGCCTTAGGCTGTATGCCTAAGACAAGGGTTGTTTTTAGTCTGTAACCTCTTCCGTGTGTGGTTTCTATTCCTGCTTTTGGAAGACAAACCGCAGTCTCTGATCTAGTCTTGGTCTTGGGTAAAGTACTACTAGGGTAAGAGGCTTCTGATTTCAAAGAAGATAAAGGGCATGGTTTGTCATTGTTCTTCTCCATGTACCTCAGGTCTGAGGGGCTCACAGTAATTACCTTAAGACTAGGGTCACCTGCAATATACGGTGAATCATAGAATCGTGGAATCGCCTGGTTGGAAAAGACCTTTGAGTTCTTTGAGACCAACCATACCAGTCCACTACTAAACCATATCCCTGAGTACCTCATCTACCTGTCTTTTAAACACCTCCAGGGACGGAGAGTCAATGACCTTGCTGGGCAGCCTCTGCCAGTGCCTGACAACCTTTCAGTGAAGAAATATTTCCTAATGTCTAGTCTGAATCTCCCCTGGTGCACCTTGAGAACATTTCCTCTCATCCTGTCACCTGTCACTTGAGGGAGGAGACCAACACCTACCTCACTACAACCTCCTTTCACATACTTGAAGCTCACAGCTGTCTGACAGCATTCTGCTGCTTATAACCAGGGCCACCTTAGGCACTACATCATCAGAGAAGACCAAGACCCTGCCATCTGAACAGAGACCTCTTCTCCCCGGAATTGATATATTCTGTACCCCAACATGCCTGTAGTCTTTCCTTACCTGGTTTCCAAGATATTTTGGCAGATGAGCCCAGAGGGCGGATGGTAATATTTGGATTGCTTGTGCCTCTGCAGCTCCATCTTTTGTATTGTCTTCCACAAATTAGAATTCCCCACCACGAAGACTGTTTTAAGACACAGACAAACCAAGTGGCAAGTATTTAGTTGAATAAAGGACAGCAGTCCCGGATTACTAGGAAGCAAACTCCTGTATCCGAACCCCTGAAGCTATTCTGTACTTTATGCTGGCTTCAGTGCCTACAAAGCAGCCAGAGATTCCCACCTCCAGGCTGCACACTTTGGCAGCCTTCACTGAAATTTGAACAGGACAATGGAAGCCACATAGTCTAGACATTGGGAGTTACTTGGACCAAGTCATTACGGGTTTTGCCAAAGGTGTGAAGAGTTAGTGAAGCCGTGGTGCAGCATAAGAAATAAGTCATTGTACATTTAGTCTATGTACTTGCAGGGAATTTTCTAAGGAATGTATATGAGAACAATAGCTATCACAGATATTCTTGTAGAACAACACCTTTGGGTCACCGGTAACACTGAGCAGGACTTTCCCCCCCCACCTAGAAATTAGCATGCGTCTTGTGCATAATATGTGGAGCTGCTCTTCGTTTAGTTTGCAAGCACTGAAGTGACAGAGAAGTGACAGAGACCATGGGCGTCTGGGTTTGTAGGACAGAGGTTCCTGGTTGAATGAGCCAGCAGCACAGCTCACTGGTCATTCTAGTTTGTGCTGCGTGCTGATGAGCAGAGCTTTACATGCATTGCAGAGGGTGCTGTGTGCTCTGGGTGGCTGTCCTGGCTGACTCCATCCAGCATGGTTCGTGTTGGATCCCA
The DNA here is from genome assembly GCA_033558185.1 of Dromococcyx pavoninus. Taxonomy (NCBI): domain Eukaryota; kingdom Metazoa; phylum Chordata; class Aves; order Cuculiformes; family Neomorphidae; genus Dromococcyx; species Dromococcyx pavoninus. Next base: position 104,143 of record JAUMJL010001862.1, read on the forward strand.
TTCTAACAGATATCGCTTCCTTCCTTCCTTTTCCCACCCTCCCTTCCCCAGCTGATAACAAGACGAAAAAGAAGGTAGCTCATCGGGACAGGAAGCAGGACTTCTCTGCCTTCAAGCAGACAGACAGCGAGATGAAGGTTAAAATATCGCCGCAGCTCCTCCTGGCCATGCACCGGTTCCTGGCAACAGGCAAGTGCGGGTTATCTTTTTTTGTGATCATGCCAGAGCCTTGGAGGCAGTTTTGTCAGCAAAGGCCGGTGAGGTGGGTCGGACAGTGCAGGCGGGAAGGGAGGCTGGATTGTGGGGTGACAAATAATACCACTGTTGTGTTTTTCTTTTTAAATTCTCTCCTCTCCTGTGTTCAGTGTCGGCATGAACCCTCTGAGACATTTACCAGGGGTGGACCAGTAACTTTAAATTGGTCTGAAAGGTAAGGATGAATGCCAAGTGCCGCACTGCATGTCTAGAGTCCGTCAGATTAACGACTAGCAAGTACACCCCATTAGGAAGAGCTCAGGGAACAAACCAAAGAGGACTCAATACCACTGGCCAGCTGGCTGTAATTGCACTCTGGCACCTTCTCCAGAAAGAGATGCTGGACTTTTTGCAGGAAGGCCTAAACCTGTTCCATGAGACTTTTTGACTCCAAGTGAAAAACTCTACTGACACATTTAATGCAGACTGCACAGACAGTTCAACTGTACTGGCTGGCTTGTGTGACCTTCGTTGATGACTTCAGGTTTCAGAGGACAGTTATCTCCATCCCAGAACACCTTGATGTTTTAGCCCTGGTTGGGCAGTCTGGCAGAGCGACCAGGGCCTTGAATGTTTTCTTGCAGCTGATATTGCCTTTCATCGTGAAGTTGGTCCCTTCACCTCAGAGATGAGAACTGTTAACAAGAGAGTTTGTGGAAAACATACCTTCCTATTGCTTATGCTGTTTCTCTTTAACGTATAAAGACTTTTCACATGCAAGCATTTCAGATGGGCATCTCTCACTGCTGTGTTCAACATATATGCACGGGTTGAAAATGATAAAGTTTTGTCTCAATTTTGCCAGCTCCAGTTGGAAATAAATACTTCCCCTCCTCTAAGATGTCTAGATGCTTCTAGTCTGCCTTCGTGCTTTATTTTACTTCTGTGACTTAAAAGAAACTTGTACATGATGGGTTATCACATCTCAGCTGAGGGGCAGTAGTTCCTTTAAAGGCTTGGACTCCTGCAGCTCATGTGCATTTGAGCATGTCCTTGGTGAAAGGAAGCAGTTCAACATGAAGATGCGGATTTGACAGCAAGCAAGGCATTGTTCACGTAGCGGTACCAGACTTGATGGAGTTCCCTAAACACCTGTTCAACAGACATAAACTTACAGTGCTGCTTCTCAACTTGTTTTGTGGATGAAAGGATTGTGTAGCTTAAATTCCAGGCCTGGCTGTGAAGCCACTGCTAAATAAGATGAAAGCTACAGTTTGGATTTCTCTGTACTAAATTGAGAGTAGTATCTTTAGTGGATGAAAGGTACTGGATCATTAATGGTCCTGTTCTGAAATGAGGTGTTAGGAAAGCTTATCAACTTGCATCTGTAAATCTCAGTATCCCTGGCTTAACTCTCCCACACAAGGATGAGCTTTCCCGCTTCAAACAGCTGCTGTCTGGAACACTGAAGAGCAAGTAGATAGGGAATATGTTCTGTGTATCAGGCATTAATCCCACATGGTTTGAACTGACCTGCACTGTATCTCACTTCGAGTAACTCTTTCCATGTGAGCCATGGCAGCCCCAATTGTGTCTTTGATTTACATGGAGCATTTATCTAGAGCAACTTTCTAGGCCCCGAACAACGTGTTGTGTTTTGTTTTGTTTTTTTAAAAAGTGCAATAAATGCAGTAATTGTAATACCTTTTGAAGAAGGGAAAAATAAATTCAAAGGTTTTCTGTGCCCCAATTGTAAAGATTTTCCATTTATACAACTCTTCAAAGAGCCAATACAACTGTGACTCTGAACTCTCAAGAGGGCAAGACTGCTTTTTTTTTTTCCCTTTCAGATGAAAACATGGTATTTGGTTGTTTTGATGGAACAACAGTACTGAAAGTGAAGGCATTCCTGGGTTTCCCCCCCACTTTAATAATTAACAGTTTCAAAAGATAGGAAGCCTACAATTCCATAGCGGTTCTCTCTGTATCTTTTTGTCTTTTATAGACAAATGTTTATTAATGAATATTGCTAACTTTTTGTCAGACATATGAAGTGTAATGCCAAGTTGTATCTTGTGTTATAGAAGTAGAAGCCTTTGGCCCTTCCCAGATGTCAGAGAAGATCCTTCTCAGGCTGCTAAAACATCCAAACGTCATCCAGGAGCTGAAATACGATGAGAAGAACAAGAAAGCCCCAGAACACTACCTCTACCAGCGAAACAAACCCGTCGACTACTTTGTTCTCATTTTGCAGGTCAGACATATGATTGGGTAGATATGTGTGAAATCCTGCATCTCTTGACATATCCTTCTCTATACCTCTTCCAGCGTTGATGTTTTTCTTCTTTCAAACATGGGAATGGATCTGTGGCTCCTGGGAACTGCTACTGTCTCCTTTATGGCCTTGCCAACCTTGAAGAGCTCACTGAGCTGCTTTCAGCATCGGTTAAATGGGACATGAAGGGTAGACAGCACTTCCCACTTTCAGTCATCTGTTGAAAGTTACTTATGTTTTAGGTATCACTAAGTTAGGCAGTGCGAAGGAGTTCCTGCTTACAGCTGGCATTGCTTGGAAAATAGAGGTGCAAAAAATCACGTTATAGGAGTTTGGCCAGGATGCTTTCTCGATTGTGGCTTTCCCTTTTGCAAAAGGAGGCATGGGAGGGTGACAGTTTAGAGAAATTACATTTTTCGGTGACATAGGTTTTGTTGGGGGCATTGTGCCATCCAAGCACTCATCCTACCCCAAGATCACTGTGATTATTAGATTGGAGCCCTGGGTGGTGTGGAAGGACTGTTTCCTGCTTTTTCTGTGCAGGGTTGCTTCCATTGCTAGTATGTCCTAGGTTTTGTTAGTGGACAGGAACACCTGAGTGCCTAAGTAAAGCTTTACACAGAAGCTGAGCTTCCATCTAGCACTGTTTGAGCAGAAATAGCCCTTTAAGAGAGATTTTGCTGGAAAGATGCTCATGTTTCTATCCTGGATAACTGAAATCGGTTTTGGTTATAAAAACAGAAGCATCATAGCTAAAATACTAACATAGGGCTTGAAATCATCCTTAATGTGGCCTTAAAAAAAAAAAAAAGGAAAGGGGTTTAAGCAATGTCAGTGATAAATAATGAAGGCGGCACTGGAATGTGATATTGTGGATTCAACATACTTCTCTTTTAAAACAGAATTTGGGTTTTTTTGAAGTGTTCGAGGAGCCACTGGTAGCTCTTTACTCTTTCTTATGTGCAGAATTGTTGCAATCTGCAATATTCTAGAGGCAAGATAATGCTCCTTGAATGAGGTAATGCTGCAAAGATATAAGTGGAGGACGTGCTGTACAGAAGAACAATCAGTTCTTTCTGAGCTGTTCTTCAATCAATAAATAATTAGCAGCAACAATATGCTGGCTCTCTAACGCATTTGTAAAAATGAATCTTGCGGTAGGTACAGTCTCTAAAAATGGTAACAAGGTTAGTTCTGCTAGGATCAAGAGGGGATGAATATTCTGTCCTTGTTACTTAAATGGACTTGGACTTATTCTTTGTCTCTTGATGTGAGAGAATCGCTTCACAGCAAAAGCATGCCAGAACCTAAGTAAATACATATTCTATGCACTAAATTTGCAAATTAATCTCTGTAGGGTTACTGTTTTAGCAGGAATGTTACCTGTTTGCAACAGCTTTACTCTTCGATAATGGGAAGTTCTTCTGTAGCAGTTTGAGATTTGCTTTTGTCATTGTGTTTTTGCAAAATTCCTGTTCGAACATTAAACAGAAGAAAACCAGAAACCATAAGTGCATGCATTTAAACAGGGCAGAACACATCTAGTGGCATGCATGGGGAATTCTTATCAGCTTTTCAGCTACTGTGACTATGCCACGCGTGCCTGGTCTTCACATGGCCAGCCCTGGGAAGTTTGGAGGTGCTCGGTGTGCTGGTAGAACAAGAGGCTTGGAACTGAAATTCAACTTGTACTGCTACGTACTTGTTTGTAGGTTTTTTGCTACTAACTCCAGACTGACTGTATGTACAGATCAAATCCCACTTGTGTATGTACTTTGGAGACCTAGTCTTGACTGGTGAATAACTACTACCGGTAAGGAGGTTTAGGGCTCTGTTTATAACCAGTCTTTGCCTGGGTGACGAAATTGTACCTTTTGGAGGGCTTATAATGAACAAATAAGCTACTTATTTGTGTGATAGAGTGAAATTGGTTTTAAAAGGGATTATATGAAGTTGTTGCTTGTGATAGCAGGAAAGCAGATTTGTGAGCTAGGCACTCTCTTCCTGCTAGGTACATTTTGGTTTTTTTTCTCATCTGGGACAGTTAGACAGACTGACTTTGTATCAGGGTTTATGCAGACTGAGTTCATTTTCACATTTTTGTGCCACAGTACATTGCTGTGAAGTTAACTACAGGATTAAACATTTTTAAGTGGTACTTAGTGAGATAAACACATAGGAATAAATTCTACCTTTTGGACTCATTTTGACACATTTCTCTCCAGTTGATGTTTGGTCTGCTTAGTACCCATGGGACAGGCAGTCTGTCTGCCCCTTTCCAGCCTATCCAGAGGGAAAACATTGCAGGTAATTGCGTTGTTTGCCTGAAATCCCAACCTTTGTGTAGTTCAACCTGGAAGCTGCGTGAGATTTCTTCTGTCTGCAGTGGTTTGCAGTAGCTCTCAGTGTAGTACTAGTAAGGATGGATGGATAAGAAAACCAGGCCCCACTAAGAAGCCAATTATTTTTGACTACTTGTATGTCAAATTAACTGGAATGTTTACAGCAATGTTAGATATGGTGTGTTCTGTTCTAGAGTGCTTTATATGATATTAGCAGGGGATATTAAACATTTGGTTCGGCCCACATCAGAAATGGGTGCACATGTGTGGCAACGTGGTTTTCTACAGCTTGGGAAAGCACTAAGCGACCTTCTAGGTAAGACCCTGCGAAAGAGCAAGGTCTGAAGTTAAGGGTGCTGGAGCGTGTAAGAACTGCTAGAAACCAAGAAAACCAAAGCAGCTCCAAGACTGGTCCTTCAGGAGTAAGGGTTTGTTTCTGTGGGAATCTCATTGGTTAAGGCAGACAGCCTCCTCACATGTTGGCTCCCACCGCCCTTTTTTGTGTTTGTGTTAGAGGGAATGTGTGTGTGAATGTGGAATGTGGCCCAAAATGTCTAGGTGTCTCAAGACTGTGCTACATATAAGCATGTTGTGATACTGGGGGGGGCGGGGGGTATTTTTCCACTATATACTGAAGGAAAGCAGCCTGTCAGCACTTGGAGCAGGACAGTAGTACCAGCCCAAAGTGCTGTGGTGATTATGCTGCTCTGCAGGGACTTATGTTGGCCACAGAGCACCAAACCGGGATGTCTCAGGGAACAAGAGTGTGTTGCCCTCCAGGATCCGTCCCTTTTCAGGCACCATTAGAAACCGCAGGGACCGTGACAGCGCTTAGGAGCATCAGGCAAAATGAGCTTTCAGGGTTCGAGTCTGGTCTTGTGCCTCAAGACCTACAGTCCGTTTTAATTGCAGCTCTCTCTCCTTTTCCTTAACAGGGGAAAGTGGAAGTGGAGGCTGGGAAAGAGGGGATGAAGTTTGAAGCTGGTGCTTTTTCCTACTATGGGGTGATGGCCCTCACAGCATCACCAGGTACGTCCTCTTACCTTCAGCTTCTGGAATGCAATCCTGCACAAGTCTGCCCATCCTGTGTGTGCAGCAGGAGGAGGCTGCACAGGGCATCCTTGTGCCGTGTCCATAGGGCTGGTGTAAAGCCTCCAGACGTCCTCACCAGTGAAACTGCCTGCCTGGTGCAGCATCTCATAGAGGGGCCAGGCTGGTGGTGGCACTGACTCCAAAACTCAGCAGCTGGCAGCGATTTGCCAGCTCCCGGAGCATGCAAGCGTTGGCCTTGGCAAGTGATGTGCTTGGTACTGGAAGAGAGCTTTATAGTTCTGCTCACGCAGAGTAACACAGGTTGAGTTAACGGGAGTAAATAATTAGGGACAGAGGGACATCTAGTGGTGCAAGGTACAAACGCTCGGCTAGTTTGGGGATGGCTCACTTTGCCAGTTTTGTTTCTAAAGCCATCTTGAGGAGGAGGGCAGTGATGCAAGAGCAGCACATACAGAAAATTTAACCAAGAAACCAGCAAGGGTAGAGACTTGGTGTCCGAGGGTGAGGTATGCACCAGTTCCCACCGAGATGTGAGCTGGTTCCTGGCACATGGGCAGGAGCCACACAAGCCACCACCTCACAGGTGCAGGCCGAGGGGTTGGTCTTATAATCCACCCAGAGTAGGCTCCGGTGCGGTATTTCAGTGTTCCGTGAGGTATTTTGGTGTTGGCAGTGTCACCACAAAGTTCTTGACCTCAGCTGGGAATCCACAGCCCTGTTGGGGAGAGCTTAGGCGCTGGTACTCATGTTGGGCATCCGCTGACCAAACTGCCTGCTCCGCTTCAGGGAGAGACATTTCTCACACTAAAGTTGGGTCCTCCTGTCACAACAGGATTTATGTTCCACTGGAGAGGCAGCTTGTTTTAATTGTGCGTTCCTGAGTACTCCCTTTATGTCTGTGTACAGTAGCAAACAGCATTGGAATGAAAATGATTTTGTAAGTTATGAGTAAAGCCTTAAACTCTGCAGACAACAGCAGTTCTTTCAGACGTGCGAACTCACTTCTAAAGGCAAGACTGATTCTTCCTTAATTATGCATATTTTAATTTGATCAATGTACGGTGCTGGTTTGGGCATCGTCACTTCTCCTGACAGACCTATGCTTGGAAGTTTATTGTCACACTTCTGTTTGGCCAGCATTGTTCAGTCTGAATGTTTTCATGAGGGTTTTGCTCACCCTCCCCACAACTATGCCAGTTGTCCCTGTAAGATCAAATGATCTCCTCTACACATGCCCTGAAATCCATCTTGAATTTTGCCAGGTCGAACTGAAGAATATGCACTATTTTAAATTAACCTCAGCCAACCTTGGGTTTGTTTACCTTGGACTGACTGGCTTTCACTAGTAGCAAACCCCTCATTTTGTTGGCTTTCCCTCCAGTTTTAGAGACTTTGTTTTGTGATGTCTTGTAGCATCCTGAGATTTCTGTCAGGATGAGCTCATAAAATTAAATTCCCATTGCTCTGTGCAGACAGGAAAGCTCAATGAAAGTAGAAGTCGCTGCAGAACAAGAGAAAACTCTTACTCCTCTGTGTCTCCTAATTAGACTTCATGTGCCTGCTCTTCCCACCTTGAATGTGAAGTCAGTAACAGGACAGTAAAGCATTTAAAACAAATCCAAACAAAACAAAACTCAAAACCAAAACAAAAAACAAGAAAAGAGTTAAGCTTTTTTCTTTACCTGCAGCTGGGGATGGATTTGCAGGAATGATGAGCATTATGGTACCCATCCTGACAGGGATGAACTTGGAGATTCACAACCTTGCTTGACATTTTACTGAAAACTTGAAGAACTGTGAAGTGTCCTTTGGTTTTATTTCTGTTTTTTTGTTTGACTCCGATAAGGAACAGCACCCATGAAAGCTTTCTGGCTTGTTTTAACTCTTTGCCTTCCAGGGTGGAGTGTGCATCACTGCTCCTTTTGAACTATTTTAAAACTGAGTGTGCTATTTAAAACTGTTCTATGATGGATGACCATTCAAATTAGCAAGTGAAAATTGTTCACTGTGATTACTTTGGCTTATTTTTTGGTTTATTCCTAAAATTGTTTAATTGTGTTTTTTGGTTTTGCTTTTGTTTTAACCCTTTGCTTTTCCACAGTTGAGTTGCACTTTTGGTTTTAGTTCCTCAGTGTGTGAACTGGCTCCTTCCCCTGTCGAGTGTGGATAGCTGCTGCCTTTCTGGTCGTGATCTCATCCTTTTTCTCTCCCTCTTCTAGTTCCCTTGTCCCTGTCTCGTACCTTTGTTGTCAGCAGAACAGAGTTGTTAGCAGCAGGTTCTCCAGGTAAATCCGCATGCTTCTATTTTCACCATTCTTGTGACTGCCCTGGTGTCATAAAAAGTCAGCTGCAGTCTGTATTTATCTGACCTGTTTGCTTGTTAGGGAGAAGTCCAGCACAGAGTTATGCCTTGCAGGTAGGTATCCTGAACTTTCCTTTATGACAACATGACAGAGCCATCAAAATGGGAAGAACTAAAAACACGTTGAAGGAAATGGTTTTGATAATCTGTGCTAGTCCTTATTTCTCATGAATACGCTGGTGGAAAATTAGGAGGGGAGATTTTTTAAAAGAAGGTGTTCTCCCTTAAGCTGAGGCTTCAAAATTGCTGATGAAAATGCATTTGGCAGAGGAGAATGTCTGCTGCTGAACAGCCATAAAGGGAAGACTTCTTTAATGAGAGAATTCTTATGTTCTCATATGGCTATATTCTATGGTTTGTATCTTCACACTTGGCCATTTTAAGTCCTCAAAAGCTATGAGCTTTGTCTCAATTAGGTTAATGCTGTGGCACAGTGATTTACTGAGTGGACAGATTTGTAGTGGAATGTGAAGAAGGTTATGGGACCTCCTGTGGGATTTTCTGGTTCCCATATTGCTTAAGAACTTTACTTGCTGAATGACTGAGTTGATCGACACAGAAATCCCTTTGGAGAAAGAGACCAGTTGGGCCAAAAAGAGCTTTGAGATGTGAGTGGTTGGAAACTGGGAAGGGTCAAGAACTGAGCTTTGCAGACACTGCATACGCAGAGTAGTTGAGAAAAATGGAGACCCATGAAGAAAGTCTGTAAGGAGGGCAGAATCCTAAAATAGTTTGGGCCACAGTGAACATTTCTTCTTTTTGAAGTTTTCTTTTTCAGATGAAACATGTCTTTCTCTAGGCCTAAAAGCAAACAAGATAATGATGTGCATATTTAATTGAAACATCTCCTAAATATTAGTATATATCATGCATTTCATTTCACCATCTGCTTCCTGCATTTTCCCCATCTTCTTTTTTTACTTTTGAAAGTGTATTTCACCATCAGTCCTTAAATCAGCCTCATGCACATTCCAAACAAACTACAGGTTGTTGCCCTGTGGGGGATTTTTTTCCTGCCCTGTTAAAGTTTCCTGCTGCTAAACTTCAAAGAAGGGGGAGAAATTTAATCTTTCTTTAATTAAAGTACCTGATGGCTTTCTTTTAAGCTCGGCAGCTTTGATTATCTTTTTTAGCTTGGTTCTTTTGTTTTGCCAGGTCTTCTTTTTTTTTATTTCTTTTCCTTGCTACAAATAAGTGTAGACTTTGCACATGCAAGTTGTTTCCAGTATAAATGCCAAGCATATTTTCCTAGCTTTTTCCTCAACTAAAGAAAAAAATATCAATAATGGAAAATTACAATGGGAAGAATCTCCTTTGAAAGGAACTGGTAAGGATATGGTAAGCCTGGTCGCTATGGCAATGTGGTACCAGTTTTGATGAAAATCGGGCCTTCTGCTGGGTCCTTCTAAAAAGGATCCTGTTTATCCACAAATTCATAAAACAGTTGAATTGGTATTTGCCTTGTGTTTTTGCTCTTTATCTACCATATAGGAAGTTGAGGAGTATGGGAGAACCTGGATAGAAAAGCTCTGTCCAGATCTGGGCTGGCCTCCTCCGGGGCCAGCAGGGTGCTGTTCTGCAAACACGGACCTGCCTGCTGTTCCTTCTTTCCTCTACCCTTTCTGTGTCCTTCGTTCTTCAGTGACTTCTCTCCCTGACTTGTCTGTTGTCCAGAAGTAATGCCCTTTCCCTCAGATTTTTAGTAATACTTCTTTATTCTGTCCTTTCGTTTTACCTGTCCCATTTTTTAATATATGTTTTGTCATGTTGCTTTCTGTCCTCCTTTGTTTTTTATTAGTAATGTACTATAAGATCCATGGTGAAAAGAAAGGGCAGATACAAGTCAGATAAGTGTAAAGCTGTTCCAGATGGAAGCATTTATCCCAAGCAGCAGTGATGCTGTTGTTGTCACACACAGCCGTATTTTGCGTATGCAGGTAAGAAAGAGAGGACAAATTCACTCAGCCTTCACAGTTCCTTGTTCTCCAGTGGGAAAGACAGCATCAAGCCCTGTGTGCAGACAGAGGTTTGGCTTCTGGCAGCAGTTACTGCAGCCTGCTGTGACTTTCAAGATGACAAGTCAGTATGGAGGAAAACCTTGCAGAGCCCCGAGTGCTTCCCCCTAAGCCTGTACTTGGTGTTGCCATAGGGACCTGCATTGATTCTGTAATGCAGAAATTGCAGAACAGTTGCTGAGTTGTCAGGACCTGTATTTTTATGTTCTTTTTTCTAAAACTGAAGGAAAGACAACATCTGAGGGATTTTATGTGGGAAACAAACAGAGAGATTCTACCATGCATGTAGAAGCATCCAAAGTGTTAGGTTTAGGAAAGGCTGGATTCTGAGACATAAAATGGGCTGTGTGATTTGGCCAAGGAGAGATTATGTTTACAATTATTAAGTGGCAGAGGTAGGGCTGAATTTTAGGAAACTGGTTTTTTAGACATAGGTTTATATTTAGAAAAGTCTTCAAAAAAGAATTTTAAAACTTGCAGGGATGCCGTTGCTGATCTGCTTGAGGAGACACTGTATCTTAGGATTGTATAAAAACGATCTTTCAGCTGAGAATGGGGGTCATGTGGTGAGTAGCTCAGTATAGGCTGGCTGTGTGAAATTTAACTGCACTAAGATCCAGAAATTTCCCAGTCCCAACAACAGTTCTTTGATTATTATGTACTGTGCGTACACCCAGGGAGAAGCCCATCTGCAGGAAGGCCTGGGATTTCTCTTAGGATGTGTTTCCGCTCTCCTGGGTCACTGTGTGGGTGGAAGCTAGGGTTGCAAAGTGTCTGTAGCTTCCTGAAAGCACATTTACTTGAGATAGACTGTGGCCAATAGCACTTACAGGGGACAGCCATGAGGTTTTCAAGTGAAGGGCACTGATGGAAAATGATGTCTCTTGTTCACTCGTTTCCTGGACACAGATTTTTCTCTGTAGCGTGAACTGTTTCCCCTCTTTTGCTGGCTGGCATGTGCCACATGGAGCTTTCTCTCCTTCATTGAGTTTTTGCCCCTTCAGGCTCTGGGAGGTACTAGAGAAAACGTTGAAGTATCAAATGAACTGCACTCTGGTCCACTGAGGACTCTGTCACTCTTATGATCTTGAAAATGTCTGCTCTAACTCAGGAAACAAGGCATATGGGGGTACCAGGTGGAATAAAAGAGGTGAAAGTTAGCTGGGACTGGCTGTGGGTGAAGGGTCTGGTATGGAGTATAAATCACTACGAAATAACAAAAATATTTTAAGCACTGTCTGATTACTAAGAGCTCCTGTAAGGGAACCTTGGGAAGTTTCCTTTCTCTGGTGGTTGCCACTCTTCAGCTGAAGCACTGTGACCAACTGTGCACAGGACATGTCCATAACATAAACAAAACCAGGTTTAAGTCCTACTCAGTGATGTTGGCTATCAGCCCTGCAAATGTACTCTTTCTCAGGGTAATTTTGTGGTTCAGCTGCATGTCTAGTTATGAATAGATTCGGTATTTGTGGTTCTTCTGTGCTACGTCATAACTTATTATGTCCCTTTGAAACTGGTGACTATAAAGGTTTTCTACTTGTTTTAAGAAATCTCTCACTCTTGCCTGTTTCTCAGCTGAAAATAAGTCTCCACCTCGGCCCTGTGGCTTGAATCACTCAGACTCTTTAAACCGAAGCGATCGCATCGACGCAGTAACGCCAACTTTAGGGAGCAGCAACAACCAGCTGAACGCGTCTTTCCTCCAAGTGTATGTTCCGGACTACTCAGTGAAAGCACTCACAGACATTCAGTTTGTCAAGGTAGGAAAAAACCTGTAAAGGCCCCACCAGAAAGCTGGGCTTGGCTGGTAGGATGGAGAGCCTGGGGAAGGGAGGTCCCCTCTAGATTGTTCTGTGAGTAAATAGGATTATGAAAACAGCTGTTCACTTTAAATTACTTTTTCTCAATATCTGCTGTCCATTGATTTATCTTCACTGTTTCTTCCATTGAGGCCTGTAAGTAGATTGGTCACATAAGTTTCTGGATTTCAGGTCCCTCGAGGAAAGATTATAGAAAATAACCTCTCTCTGCTTTTAGTCATGAAAGATGTATCCTTGTGAAGCCTTTGGAGCCATCCGAAATGGAGACCCTTCATTATCAGACAGTGTCCTTTTCTAAAGGATGAGGCGTTTTCTGTTGGTTGCATTTTTTATTCACTTTTGGTTTTGGTTTCAGTTTGGGGTTCTTGATCTTACTTTCCGACTTGTCATCCTTCTGCTTGGAGAAGTCTTGGACATTTCTCTTTATCTTAACTTCACATGTTAGGCTCATGTCTCATACTACCAGTGAGTTGCTGCATGTCTTCAGCTCTGTCTCCCAGCATGGTACATCCCACGCTGAAATGTGTGCAAGTCCTGTGGGATAGGAAATCTTGCTGAGCTGAGGAACAGTTAATGCTGGCAGCAATTCCAGCCCAGCTGGGAGTCCAGGGAAGCTGGCATCCCATGGCCAGAAGTTGACCTTGATGCTTTTCTTAAATTAAGTGCACGTTTGCAGTTTCTTTGTATACAATTCAAATTATTTGTGAACTCAACTTCTGTCAAAGTCAATTTGAAATTAAGGATGTGGAATAGGGTAGAAATACTAGAATGCTAAATTGGTTATTCCATAGCCAAATTGTAAAAGGAGAGTACAGTCTGGCGTTCAAAACTTGACAGTGTGCTGGTCAATGGTTCAAGCCTTCAAACTTTAGATCCGTAAGCATTTGTAACTGAACAAGTGATTCTCACAACATATTTTGATGGCCAACTTGCTGTACAGAGCAGCTGCTCATCTTCTGCTGATTTATGTGGAGTCTTTCCAGCTCTCACTGTGTTCATACTTAGGCTAATGAATACTCAACTCTGGTGTCTCTGCAATCAGGCTTGCACACCTCTTTTTGTCCCGCTTTACACGTAGGACAGAGTGCTCAGCATTAATGTTTTCACTGTGCCACGTGGGCATTTATTCAATTAATACCTTGTAAACCAGGGTTGTGACGTGCTCATGCATGTTTTGATTTTGGTTTTGGAGATTTAGCCTGGTCCATCTGACTCTCTCCATTTTCGGTCCCTCTCTTGCATTGCTACTGAAACTTACCGTGTTTTAAAAGTCTTGTTTCACCTCTTCCACCTTCCTGCCTGCTGAGGGAACCTGCTGCTGTTGTAGCACAGAGGTGCACGTGCATCCTGCTGCTTGTCCTGACCGAGAAGGCTGACTCAGAGGAGTTTATGGTGCTGGTTGCTTGTGGCTCCAGAAGGAATTCTCCCCTCTACCACCATATGCAGATGTATGGGGCTATAGGATTCCTTGCCTCTAGGGCATCGTGGGCAGTAACACTCTGTGCTCTAGGCCAGCTCCTGTCATGACTGTTGTGCTGAGTGCAGTTCATTGCAGAGACCATTGGAAGGCTTCATGGGTTGCTAATTTTGACTTATCTCTATGGAGATCCCAATGTTTTGTAGAATCAAATCTCTCCATGTATCAGAATAAGGCTGTAGCTCCTGCTGCGATGGTGGCCTAGACAAGAGCAGTAGTGCTTTTACCCTCGGGCTCTTTAGAGACTGTTGGAGCCTCACCAGGAGCTTGCTGAAGTTGAGAGAAAGACTTCACTGAACTCTGGTTCTGGCCCTAAAAATGTGCATGGTTAGAAGGAAATGAAAATCTGGTTTTAAAACCTCTGCATAGGAATAAATCCCTGCCTTTGAACAGCATGGTGATCGCACAGCTCTGTGCTTCCACCCTGTCTGGAAATGTCACCATGCTGTGGTGTTGAGTTGGGATGCTCTAGGCTTGCAAAAGCAGGGATGTTTTTTAGAAACAGGAAAAATGTGTGATCATCTGGAAAGGGAGGGCCCTTTAGTTTCTCACCATGGCCTACAGGAGACACAGAAGTGTGACTGGCTCGTTTTGTTCCTTCCTTCTGTTCTTGGAGCAGATATCAAGACAGCAGTACCAAAATGCCCTGATGGCATCCCGGATGGACAAAACACCTCAGTCCTCGGACAGTGAAAACACTAAAATCGAACTGACTCTTACGGAGCTGCATGATGGTTTGCCGGATGAGACAGCAAACCTGCTGAACGAACAGAACTGTGTGACTCACAACAAGCCCAACCACAGTATGCACAGTGAAGGAGCCATCTAGGAGCTGACTCCCCACAACCCACTCATCCCATCTCCTCAGCAGGACCAGCCCTCGCTCCTTCCTGCCTCCTCCCTGAGTGTGAACACCGTTAGTATGTGCTTGCAACACTGTGCTGCATCCAGTGTTCTGAGACCAAAGACTTTCGCATCCGTTCTGGGAGCAGAAGAGGAAGAAACAGGAGGAAAGGAGCAAAGAGCAAAACAGAGAGACTAAAGCCCCAAGCATACTTTGGGAATGGTGAGCTACCCTTGAGAACGATGAAAATACTTCTTGCAAAGTAGCATCATGTTTATTTTTTATCTGGATTTTTGATCCTTGTTGGGTTTTTCCTCCTCAGATGCATATGGAGAAGTTTAAAAGCTGCTCCAGTTATTTTTTCAAGAGAGATCATGTTTTTAAAAAGTATTTTGCAGTTTTAAATTGTGTCCCTCCCCAACCTCAAATGGGCTCTGTTGTGGTTTTATGAATTGGCTCTGATGTCCTTAGACCGCTTTTTCAACGCCTCTCTGGTACTTTTTGTTACCCTGTCGAAGAAGTTAATAATTGGTACTTGTATGTATTTGTGTCCTAAGAACGAGCAAGCTTCAAAGAACTTCTGTTTTCAGCCACCTGGAGGGTCAAGGGGTGAGGATTATTACATTCTCCCAGTTAAGTTTTAGGGAAGGAGTGATTTTTTTAGTATTTAATGATCTCTTGAATTTCAAAAGGTTTCTTTGTAAAACATGCAGAAACGTCGTTACATTTACAGTTTTGTAACTTCCAAGAAACTTTGTGTCTGTTGAAGTGGGGGGAAAGAGTTAATTTGCCAAACTGCATTCTCATGAAATGAAAACTGGGCGTAATTTTCCATAGCGAAGTAACTGGGTGATCTTTGTTGATATTCCTGACAATTGCATAGTGAAGCAATGTGTGCATCCCAAAGTGACAAGCTGTTAAGCACTGCTGTGCTGTAGCAGCCTGTGCACCGTTACCTGGGCCGGAACAGATGTGCGGTCTTCCCTAAATAACAGAGAACATCAGTCCCTGTCCTCCCTTCGGTCTCTAGAATTAACACAAAAGATGTTGCTACAGTTATGCCCAAAGTACCTCCTCCAGGTGACAGTAAACCTCTGCCAGTGCAAGGATGGGCTCTGCTGAGGAGTCAGGACCATCCTGTCCTCTCCAAGAACTGACAAAATTTTCCAGGCACAAGTGTATTGCACTTCAGGGATTCAGAGAGGTTCACTTCCAGGCTCTTCCCAGCCACATTCCTTCCCTTGAGTGAATTCAGTGCATTTCCTTATCTCTTGCCCCTCTTAACAGACATTTTAGGGTTTACTGTGGTAGCAGAGCAGAGAGACTCCCACCCAGCTGCTGCTAGTGCAGGGCACCCTGCATTGGGCAGCAGAAACCAGTTCCCTCACCCTAAAAACCTGAATGCAGACTGGGTGCAAGCAAGAGGCACCCTGTGGCAGTTGTGTGTCACACACTCCCACTCCAACAGATGGAGTCTTAAGTTCTCAAATGAAAATAAAGTCTCCCCCTTCTGATCCTCTCCCCTTCCAGTACTGTCTCAAACTAAATGTGAACGTTACCCTTGGTATCTGGAGAGATTAATAAACCAGGCGTTGTGGTTTCTTTTGTATTGAGACCCTTCTGTGGCCTCAGGCTATGTAGCATTTCCTTTCTTTACACTTAGATTAATCTCATCTGACCCTCAAAAAAAGCTCCCAGCCACAAAGGCAACTGCCAGAGCTCTCTGTGCCTGCACGTCTGCCCTGTCTCTCCTGTGTGTGGGCTGGGAAAGGCACTCACCCCAAATTCCTATGGTCTGTCCTTGCAAATGGTGGCTGGAAAGGTGCAATATTCTGCTACAGAGATCTCCTCCCAGGAGGCTGGAGTGTGTGGCATCAGAGCAATTGGGTCTGTGTGTGTCTCCCCTCCTCTCTTTTTCGGCTTCAGAAAGCAGCCCTAATTTTTGCTGTCCTCCCCAATGGGAAAGGTGCATTTCTTCCTTGGAGACAGCTGTGAGGATGAAGTCCACCTAAGAGGGCACAGAAATTGCACAGTTATCTAATTTGTGCTCCCAGAGAGGAGGAACCAGAAGCCTCAAAACCTTACTCTCACATTTAGTTCTTTATTAACTTTTTCTGAGTCTCATCTAAAAGTGTTTCCTTAGTCTGCATCCTCTTTCTGGTGCGCACCAGCCCGCCACTGCCAAGAGCACACAGTTCAGTGTGAGCACGGGCTGACCCAGGCCCTGCTGGTTCCCGGGGAGCTGCCGGTGTTGCACCTTTCTCCCAAAGCAAAATGTTAAGATGTTACAGCTTTTGTCCTCGGCGAGAGACTCGCCTCGCCAGTTTTTATCTTGTGTCGCTGAATGTAAAAGTTTGTCTGAAGTGTCTGACCCAGTGGTGAACTCCAGATGCAGTATTCGTTTCGTCAAACCTGCCGAAGGAGGGAAGGCTCAAGTCAAGGCAACTCTCTCTCTGGGATGAGGTTGCCTGCCGGATCTGACTTCTGCTTCTTGTGGCAGGTTATGGATCTGTTTCAGTGTCCGTTTCCCTTTTAAAAAAAAAAAAAAACAACCAAAAAAAAGCCAATTTTTTCCAACCAAAGCCATGTGATCCCAAAGCAAATACCTCCTGCTTCTGCCCATGCTGCACTGTTCCAAAACTTGCAGGCAATTTTTTTGCATGACTATTTTTCATCATTTGTACAGTTCCAGTAATGGAAAGTGAAATAATTTCCATAAAAATAGTTGATCATAGATGTGTTTCATATGGAAAAAATGTACCTGACCCAGAGGGGTTAGGAGCTGCTACTGCTAATTAGCTTGAAGAGCAAAGCATGGTCCTCTCCCCAGAGGGGGAAAAAAACCAGTTTCCCTGTTCTCAGGGTATTTACAGTTTTACTGTTTAACAAATGCAAGGGGTTCCTGGCCCTCTTGGTGGGAACTGTCACGAGCAGAGGAGCCCAGTGCCCAGCTCAGGATTGCTCTGAGCCTCCAGACGGCGTCTGCTGATGCTGGGGCTTGGCTGGCCTGACTGCAGTGGAGATGCAGGGGCTGTCCTGCCAGAGCAGGTCTGCTTTCGCTGCCTTGCTGGCTGCCTGCCTGCATTCCCATGCTATAAGGATGTGTGTCAGGGCTGCTGGTCGTGGCTGCAGGGCAGGCACCAGCTGGTGGCTTTGGAATTGTTGGACTTGACCTCAGACCTTGGCAAGGCTTTGACTCATAGAAAGGATACTGCATCTTCCTATGTCAACTCCTACTGCCGCCTTTGTTCCCCTGGTCCGACTGCCTTGGGTGCAGGCGGACGATGGCCTGTTGGCCAGGGGAGGCTGGGAGGGCATCTAGCCATGGTTTCTACTGTCAATACAATTTTGCACAAGAGTTCTTTGAAGTGAGGTTTTTTCAACACTAATATCTTAAATGCACAACTGTGAATTATAACTTTTACACTCCTGTTGGTTGAATTTCCTTTAAACGAAATGAACCTGAATCTGTTGTAACTATGTTTTTTTTTTTTAATTCTGTGTATTGCCAAATCTTTGTAAAGAGCGAAGGATGTTCCAATGAGAATCTTTCTCCAAACGAGACTGACTCTGGTGATGTGGAGATCATATGAAGCACGCTAGCTCCAGGTGGAGAGGGGCTCAGAGTGGGCTTAGCAAACCAACCTCAGCCTCTCTGTAGACCCTAAGCTGAGACCCTCAAGAGTTTATGAAGTGCTTGTTGTTTTACTCCCAGCTTGTCCTTTCCCTGAAATCCCTGTGCAGCTGCAGGCCGCTGCCCCAGAGGACCTCAGGACGGAGTGTCCTGCAGAGGGACAAGGGATGCTGGCAAGGTGTCTGGGCTGGCCAGGGACTGGGGGCCCAGAGGCTGGTGTGACAGAACAAGGTGCTTCCCCCATCCAGCTACACAGCAGAGAGCTCCACAGGGCAGGTCCTTCCACCATTCTCTGCCTCTGCTCCAAATCTGTAGTCATATATAGTTCCCTCTCATGCTCTTTTTGACCCCGCACACACTCCTGCTCCAGACTGAGCAGGGATGATGCTGAGACCAGTGCTGGGCAGCTGGAGCTGGCTGCTCAAGGCTTGCAGGTCTTGGGCCATGCTGGAAGAGGGATCAGCTAATTATTCACATTGTACTCACTGTTCTGTTCCTCCTTTCTTCTCCTGGCCTTATTCCCCTTTGCCTCATCACAGGTTTATTTTTTTTGTTTGGTTTATTTCTTCTTTTCTTTAAGTGCCTTTTTGTGTGGGTGGAGCTGGCAAGAGTAGGAGTCTCAGGATATGCCCCTTTGTACTCACCTGGAGAAAGCTCAGGGGGAGCAGGGAAGGTTGCCCGTGATGGCCAGTGGACATCACCCATTGCTGCTTCTCAGCCTCCAGAGCCCAGCTCAGATGAGGATGGCACTTTGGCAGTGGTGGTGTCAGGCTCTGGCTCAAATCAGCTCAAAGAAAACCAAAGAGGTTTGTGCAAGGGGCTGCTTGGGCAGCAGTGGTGCTTCCTGTGATCTCTGCAGTGCTCAGCTGAGGGGTGTAGGGGTGTGGATGACAAAGAGCAGTGCTGTCTCCCCACGAGCATCCTGTGTAAGTATCCTACATGATGGAGAACACAGCCACGTTCTCCAAGACCCCTTGGGACATGCATCTTCCTTGTGCTGAAATAGACTGTCTCTAGAAATCATTCCCACATGAAAGATGTACCATATTTTATATGATATCTAATACACACCTCTGTGGTTTTAAAACTAGTACCTGTGTACCAGTTGTCAAGTTATCCAGTGTCTGGATTACCAGTAGAGAACTGGGGCCGGGGGGGTGGGGAAGAATGCTGCAGAGAATACTCTTCTTGTGCTGCTAACTCGACGCTTCATCCCAAAGGTGTCTGAGCAGCATTGAGGGCTTCCTGCCTTCGTACCCTGCGCTGCCATGTGTGAAGCTGGCACAAAGCATAAAACCAGCGTGTGCTGAAAGGCTCGGTGTGCTATGGACCTGAGCTTGCTGCTTGCCCTGCTGCCTCACTCAGCACTGGGGTTCTAAATAGACCCAAAGAAGTACCTTGGATACTGAGGGTTGGTTTGTCCCAACAGTGAAATGACAAGCTTAACTAACGTCACCAAAAGCTGGGCATCTTTTCATGGTACAGAGGAGAGAGCAACCTTCATCCTGACTTGACCAGCTGAGAGGACAAGCTCATAGCTCTATGATACAAGCCACCCTCATCCCTACTTTGTTGTTACACTCGGTCCATTGGTTGCAGGTATCTTGTCGGTGCAATGTCTGTGGCAGTTCTGGCTTCACTCTCGTGTCAGAAGCACAGGTGACTCGAAGACATCCACAGCTTCCTGCAGAGCCCCTGGCACAGCCCCGTTTGGTGTCTTGCTCTTGCTCCCAGAGCTTGGCTTCACACTAGGTTATGTTCCTCCATGGTGAGTTTCATGGCCATGTCCATGAGGCTTTGTCCAGGCTGTGGCTGCAGGGTCAAGGGGGTACAGTTGAGCTTTTTGGTCTGGTTGTGCATATTTACTGTTCCATTAGAAGCTGGACACTGAAACAGTGGAGGCCAGAGAATTCCCTAGGAGAAGACCTGGGATGCCAGCTTATCCCAGCACCCTTCCCTGAGCTGCAGGGACAGGAAAGGGGTGCTGGAAAGCTGCCTCCAGCCTGTGGCATGGTACAGGTGGTAGAAGGTCTTTCACAGATCGGTAGTGCTGAACTTGATCCAAGTGACATCTTGTTCTTGTTATCCTGAAGTCAGGCTTGGTAGCAGCTCTGCCTCTTAGAAATACAGTACTCAAAGCTGCTGGTCTTCTGTCTCCAGCTGAAGAGCACTTTCCTTCTCTCTCCTGAGTTTTCTCCTTCGGGCCCTGTTTTCTTCTGAGCAAGACTGATCAGTGGGATCCTGCAGATGATGGTGCCCTTGGCTGCTCTTGCCCTTATAATGCAGATTTGTGGCTAACAAAGTGCTTGATGTTTAATCCTCCCCTCAGCAGGAGAGGTTTGGCTGGTTTTGCCAGAAGCTTCCTGTCCTAGAGCCTGAATTGACTGCTGTGAGCCAAACAAGCATCTGAAAAGTGCAGCGGCTGTGGGTGGCTCTGATGCTCCAGAGGTGGATTTGATGTCTCCGTTGTCTTCTCCTACTGGAAATAGTATGGCAGTTGGTTGATAGCAGGGCTTGTTGGGGAGGAAGGGCTTGTCCTGGCATTTAGAGCCTGGTGGAGCAGTCTAGCATCTCATTTCAGTTGTTTGGAGACTATAGAGCTTTGTAAAAGAAGGGTTTTTTTTTTTTACCCTCTGAGCATCACTGTTGAACCAAAGCCTTCCAAACTCAATTGAGCGGGTGTCAGGTGAGTAGCCTGGATTATAGGCCTTTAGTTGGAAGTGCCAATATTGAGTGCCGGCCTTCTGGATTTGCCCAAAGATCGATGTGGGAGTGTGGAGAGGACTCCCAGTGAGCTCCTCTGTTCACAAAGTGTCAGACTGGCTGAGCCTGCATCAGCTCTAGTATCATTCCTGCTTTCAAGTCTCGTGTCCCAGCAGGCTGGGCTGGGCTAGTTTGGCCAGCATGTTTTACCCAGGATATGTGCTCTGTCCCTGTACTTTAACTGGGGTTGTTTAGCTTGGAGAAGAGGAGGCTGAGGGGAGACCTCATCACTGCCTACAACTGCCTGAAAGGAGGCTGTGGCAGAGCAAGTGTTGATCTCTTCTCACAAGTGAGAGGTGATAGGACAAGAGGAAATGGCCATAAGTTGCGCCAGGGGAGGTTCAGACTGGATATTAGGAAGAATTTCTTTATCAAAAGGGTGGTCAGACACTGGAACACCTGCCCAGGGAGGTGCTTGAGTCACCATCCCTGGAGGTGTTTAAAAACCGGGTAGATGAGTTTTTGAGGGACATGGTTTAGTGGATGATGGGTGTGGTTGGACTCTATGATCTCAGAGGTCTTTTCCAACCGAAAGATTCTATGATTTGTGCTGGTTTGGATTCAGCAATGTGGCTTTTGGGGATGCTGCTCTCACATCGGCTGTGGCCGTTCTGTGCTCTTCTCACTGTTATTTGGTTGAGTTTGCAGGAGGAGGAGGTGCAGCAGTCGGGAACAGGCGATGCAGTAGCTCATTCCTCACTCTAAGGGTAGGAGATGCTGCTCAAGGGACTTGGCCTTTCTTGCAGACCACATGAAATTTGGGTGGAAGCCCACTAGGACCCCAGCAGCAGTGCTCGGGTCCCATTTGATCCATGTTCTCCTGAGCACAAGGGTGGCTTACAAGTGATTCAGGGTTGGGCCGCGCTGAGGGGCGTCGGCGCTCTTTGGCATGTGCTTTCTTCAGCATAGAGCCAGCCTCCATACCCTAATCAAGGGGCAGGCACCCGGGTGCCAAACACATTGAGTCTGAAAACTGTAATATTTGAGAGGCATTCCTGGAAGCCACACGCAGCTGCTGCTTGACAGCCAGAGGCCTCACACCATACCTTTCTGCTGTGACCGGGCCTTTCGCAGCTACCCAGCGCCTCTGCTCACCCCTGATGCCTGGCTCAGCAGCGCAGCGGCTCTCCCTCCGCAGGGCCTTCTCGTGGCTCTCTGAACTCCCTCAGCCGCTCCAGCCAGCTCTTCCCTGTGTCTTGTCTGCCATCGTACGTGGTCTTCACGCATTGTATCATACTGTACATGACCCCGGGTTTCCAACGTTGTAGTGTTCTGACTACAGTATTGACATGTGTGTACATAAACCTGAATAAGCACAACTGAAATCCTGAATGAAGTGTATACATTCATATACTGATTGTCATACAAATGGATTTTATAATTATTCCAATTTTGTTGTAGATTTCCAATCTTTCCTATTTATTTTGTACCAGATTTATTTGTATATTTTGTGATTTTTGTTTAAAAGCATTTTGTTTATTTCTATTCTTTTTAGATAAATGATGATTTTTTTTTCTGTTGGACATTCCAGTTTATGCATTTTTCCCCTCCTCCATGCTTCTCCTCATTTCCAAGGGACGGCTTTTGGTACATGGGTGGTGGGGCTGATGTCAGTGACCCTGGACCCAAGTCTCTGCAGATCAGAAATCACTGCTGGCACGTGTACAGTCTTTCATCTCCACTTCAGCTGTCAAGAGCCCTGGAGAGGCTGGATCCTGCTACCCTTAGAGCCAGGTCTCGCTTTTTGCTTTGGTGGGTCTGGGCCCATAAGTCCTTGAGCTGGGGAGGGCCATGCCAGTGGTTTTGCTGACCAGGAGCTGGGAAGCTTGGTGGCTACTGCAAGCAGCTGAATTTCTCTTTCTGAAGTTCCCTCAAGGGTGAGGGCTTTTTTCTTTGACCAATAAAACCCCCTTATTTACAACCTACTCTCCACATATCATGTTTGTTTGTCCAGAAGCATAAATGCCGGCTGTCTGTCCATCTGTAACGTATGTTCCTGCCAGGCAGTGCATGCCTGGCAGGAGGTGGCTTCGGTGGATGGGCGTCACTGGTGGAGTGAGTTTGTCCATTCCTTTGCACTAGGAGCTGCTGCCTATTGCCTCTCACAGGACTTGGGCAGCAGAGTTATGTGGAGATGTATTTCTGGGCAGGAGCGTGAGCCCATGCTTATTGTCCTGCCCAGCCCCACCTCCAGCTCCATACTGGCAGAGAAATGACCCATCCTTTCCTGGGTGCCAGAAATAGCCTTTTCCTACAGCTGCTCCACCCTTCTGCCTCATTCAGCCCCTGCCCTCCTCACAAGTGTGAAGGGATTGCAACGAGGGCCCTGGGCTCTGGCTGCCTGGATCCAGCCTGCAGTTTGGCAACAAGGCAGGAGCAGTGCCCGAAGGAAACACTGCTGCACCTGGGGCTCCGTGTTCTTGCAGCTCCTGCAGTGCCCAGGCTGCAGCAGCAGGGATGGGAGCCTCATGCTGAAGGTCAGTTCTCCCACATTGTGCAAGTCGAGCTCAAGGTCACCTTGTAACTACAGGGTATTAAGTCCTGGTCGTCCATTTCGCCACCACTGCACTGCTGTTGTGTCGCTCGGACTGTGTGCCTGGACAGCCCTGTGCTTCTGCTGCGTGCTCTGCAGCCCAGCGCACCCTTTCTGCTGGAGGTGAGCACCCCTGGGCAGGGCCAAGGTGGCTCTGCAAAAGCTCCTGGTCAGTGGGCACTGCTGGTGGTTGGGGCTTCAGGTGCCAAGGTTGCAAGAGGTGCTGCTCAGGGCCTGGCACAAGGCTTTGCATCCTCCATCCTGGCTGAACGCACCCCACTGCTGGGTTTGTGGGAGCTGAGAGAAGAGATGGTGCAAAGGAAGAGGAGCTGGAAGCATCTGTAGTTCCATTGACCTGTTTGGCAGCACTTGCTGGCAAAGACCCCCACAAAATGCCTGCAGGGCTGTGGCTCAGGGCAGAGGGAGCCCCCGGGTTCCTATCCCTGGTGGGGTTTGCTGGGTGCAGCCATGGTGAGCCCCTCCATCTCCGGAAGAAGTGAAGGTGGGTCGGTAGTGTGGGAGGAATCAGGTTAGCAGGGCAGGGGCTGAGGCCAGTCCCCAGTGCTCGCCTTGCTCCGGCTGGGCTTTTGCCACAGGGGAGATCCCTGCCAGTGGGCAACCAGCGTCCCTGACCCTTAGGGCAGGGGACCAGGCAGGGAGTGGCAGGAGCCCCACAGAAGCTGCAGTTGCACTGGCTGATCCTGGGGGCTGGTTGGAAATGCAGGTACTGCCAGGCCACCGGCTCCTTGGGAGCAGCAGCTGGTCCCGGCTGGAAAACTGGGCTGTGGCCACATCCTCAGTGCCAGCTGGGGAAGGAGGCTTCAACCTGGCTCTTGTATGGTGCTTTCTCACTGCAGCACCATCACAGCACCAGCACAGGATGGGCAGAGGGGCCTGTGTGGCCATCAGATTGTGCCTGCCACTTTCCCACCGTCAAGTGAGGGTCAAATACTTTCCATTGCTCCAGTCTTGAAGAGTCTTCTCTCCATCCCAGTCAGAAATAGCCCTGGGCTGGGAGTGAGCTATTTGTGGCTACTGGTTGGGAAGGAGGAATGCATGGAGCTCCCCTGACCTCCCTTCCCGCAGCCGCATGCCCTCCCCAACTGCTGAGCTAAAGCTTAAAAAATTCAAGTGGCTATACTTGGAGAAACGAGGCTTAAACATAAGCAAAGCCCAGCAAGGCCTTCAGTGAAAAGGCTCAGGAAAGACTCCCTCAAACCGTTCCTGCAGCCACCCACCAGGTTAGCTGCTCTCCAGCCCCCAAAATCAAGGGGTGAGGGACCCAGCGCTGGGTTTGGGGCTTTTATTGGTCCCTGAGGTGTCGGCTGTTGACTGTTGGCCGCTGTCTGTGGTGATTTGGTGTAGCTTTCCTGTTTGGGACTGTGGGCCCTGGGTACCGACTGTCGTTCGTCTGTGGCAGCTCCAACAGCAGGGCCTTGTCTGGGCTGGTGTATTTGATGCGAGGGGCTGGTCGTAAGCATGGGCTGAGCTGTCCCCAGGGCTTGGCCCCAAGGCACAAACAGCCACAGTACTTCTTTTTTTCTCTCTGTTTAACCAGGTTTGGCAGCTCCTGGTGAGCATGGGTTGTGTTGTGCCGCCCGTGCCACCCCAGGCACAGGTCATGCGCGGTGGGGAGCAGTCCTGGAAAGGTGCAACACTGGAGGCAGTGCTGGTGTGGTGTTGCCCTTGCAGACATGGAAAAGCACCTCCTCCTTCTGAATCCAGGCCAAAATGTCTGTCTCTCCATGCCTCCCAGCTGAAGCCAATGGGGATAACAAAAGCCTCCTGTCCTACCTTGCTTCCTTCCCACCTGCCTCCCCCCTGCGACCAGACAAGCCCTTAAAGCCAAATCCACGGCCACGGCTCAGCAATGCTTCATGCAAACAATTCCTAGAGATGCTTTCTCTATCCCTTGCCACCCGTCCCACTGGGACCCCCACAGACAAGTCCCACTCTCTCACCTCCAGCACAGCCATTGTCATCTCAGCGATGCGCCACAAAGCGCCAGGCATTTCTTAGAAACATCATCATTTATTGACTTGAACAGCTGCTACTGCAGCAGCAGCTCAGAGGGTGGTGTGGGTTTTAATTATTTATTTTCTCCTAAGGTACTTTAAAATGGAAAAAAAAAAGATTAAATGAGTTTATGGTACTGAAACAACAGTCAAATTTGTTACAAGAGGGCCCTCGTTGTAATCCCTTCACACGCGAACGGCACAGGCTGGAGTAAGGGAGGCTGCACCCATGACAGGGAGGGAAACCACCAGGGCTGCTGCCCAGCTGCACGTCCGCCCCGCGCCTTCCCCATGCTGCCCCTCAGACACCCGAGCCACTTGCCCGTCCCCGCAGAGCACCCTTGGCCATTCCCAGTCCCACACAGCAGCCTGAGCCATTGCCCTCCTGGGCTGGGGACACAGCCTTGCCCACCATAACCTACGATGAGGCTCCGTGTGCTCCGTGCCCGGCCAAAGGCTGCTGGCTGGACTGGAGCTTCCCAGTTCCCACCGCGGAGCCAGCCCTGTGGCTTGTGCTGTTTCCTAGCTTAGGGCAGACCCGTGTGGCCCGTGGCACCCTGGAATAAGAGGCCCTTTCACTCTGGATTGTGGCTGGGTTTGTCTCTGGGACGCTTTGCTCTCTTAAAGCTGGGCAGACAGAAAGGTCGGTAACAGGCAGCAGGAAAACAAACCGGCTAACGGAATGCTAAAGCAGTAGCTTCAAGCGCCTGGGTTAATATTTACTGCTGAAACTACAAGAGTTGAGAACACGGTGTGAGGCTCAGCTGTTTGAGAAACAGGCTGGAAATCATGCATCACATGCCGATGATGAAAGAAAGCCTGGAAACACTGGGAGAGGACAACAAGAGTCTACAAGCTGAAATGTGCATAACTGCAGCTCTGCAAGTAAGAGCTGGAATCCCATCCGTGACAGCCAGAGGACTAAAACCACTTACCCAGAGAAACTCACAGCAAGCAGCGAGTAAGCTGAGTGCTGGGAGCCACACAATGGCCTGGCTAACACAGGGAGCAGGGATTTTGTAACCCAGAAGCAGAGGGTTAAGGGCAGCAACCCAATGGGCAGTAGAATCAGTTTGTCTCCTGCTGGGACCAGCACATCCCTTCCTTCTCCACAGCGAATGTAACAAATGGCAAAAACCGTTCACAGGACACCGTTCAAATGAAAATTAAATGGAACACATTGCGAGAAAGGGAGAAACATGCAGCGTCCCTAAATGTAATGGGAGCAGCATGACAGCACAGGCAGGAAGCCTGATCTGAATGCATCACCCAGGCAGAATCCATCAGCTTTTTGAACCGTCTGCGAAACGGAAAACAAGGGTCTCCTCCTAATTAGTGTTAATTTGTTAGAAGTTTCCGGACACTTTCAAGATGTGCCTTTGCAAGAATCACACCCCCCAACCCATCACCCCAAGGGCCCCAACAAAGGAATCCGCTTCTGATCACTGCTAGAGTCATGGTTCATCTTCAGAGATGCTTTGCTTTTTGCTTCTTATTCCTCTTCCTCTTCTTCCTCTTCTTCCTCCTCTTCCTCTTCCTCATCGTCATCTTCATCATGGCAATGTGTAATTTCCTGAGGTGCCTGGGGGAAGAGGTTGGGCGGTTTGATCTCACTGATGGAGCGGGTCAGTTGATGCCGCTTGTAGTCAGAATCTTTAAAATCCACTGAGGTGCGATTGCGTGTGGCCATCGGTGACTCCTTCTCATTGATGTCAACGTGCGTGTGCTCAACTGTGGACTCATGTGGCATCTACATGTGTAAGAAAGAAAGGAAGAAAGGAGATGGCAAGGGCTGTCCAAGTCCCCAGGTATCTCCCCAAGACAGATGGAGAGCAAATCCCAGAACCTTTAGCCCACAGCACATCAAGTGCCACCAGAGGCTCCAAGGTGCCGTTCCTGGTGCTTGTGGCTTCTGGAAGCGTTAATGCACACAAGCTCAGACACTTTTGGCACCTGTGCCCACCTCCCCGGGGTCTGCAACTCACCAGGACGTGGGCAGCTCTGAAGAGGTAGCTGAAAGGGTAGTAGAGGAGGTTGATGAAGGAGGCTGCATAGAGATCAGCGTAGCGCATCACCTGGCTGGCAAACAGGGTCTGCCGAGAGCCGCTGCGGAAGAGGCTCCCCATCATCCCGTAACACATGTCCATGTCATGGGTCACTTTCTACAAGCAAAGGGCAGGTTAGATCCTGGGCTGGGCATGCAGCAGCGCAGAGCCCCAGAAACATCGCAGTGGCGTGCACCGAGGGTTGGGTGCTATGTGAGATCTGCAAGGACCTCCAGCAAGGCTTCTGCGCTCGGACCCTGCAGCATCAGATCCTGGCCAAGTCCTGGTTAACAGTGGGGAAGGCAGCAGCTGGCTCAGGGCCAGCGCCTGCCCCAGGCTGGAACGCCAGGGCTGGCTGAACCAGAGGCTGCGGCCCCCCCCAGGCTTGTGTGTGCCAGCATCCTGCTCTGCAGCACGGAGCACTGCTGATCAGTGCTGCTGTGTGCACAAGGAAGGAGACCCTATTCCAGACCAGGCTGCCTTCCAGGAGTACCAGTGACACCAGTGAGCTGAGAAGTTCCTCTGTTTGCATCCGCAAAGACAGAATGGCTTTGCCAAGCCTGCCGTGCCCACCCAACGGCAGAGCAAAGCATTTCAGGGCTGAGCGGTGGGTTTGGGTTGTCTAGCCCTTTGGGATCCAAAAGGATGAAAAGGGATTTTTATGATTGGTACCTTAATGCGTCTCTGGATGGAGCTGATGTCAGGGCGTTCATTGCTGCTACTGTCCAGATGCCTAGTTACAGGCGAGAAGGTAAATACACGCTGTGAAAAGCCTTTCAGAACCAGATGCTGTGGGATGGGGGCTCGGGGGAGGGAGGCTGGTCTGGAGGGGAAGGTTGCTCCCGTAGGCAGAGCCCAGGCCTGAGTCAAAGCTCTGGCTGCAGTGCCACTAACCCAACCCCAAGGTTTCATTAGAGCTGCTCGTTAGCTGTCACTAGGCTGGGACAGGAGGCAGCAGGAAAGGTGTCACTGGTTGAACACTCACTTGTACAGCTCAGCCAAGAAAATGTCCAGACTCTGCAGCTCTTCAAAAAGGGCTGGAAAATTAAAAAAAGAAAGGGAAAAAAGGTAAATTTAAACTGTTGAAATGAAAAAGGCTGAAAGCAAACCCACCATCCTGCTCGCTCCCCCTGCATGGTGGCGGAGGGGCACTGCATCAAGGAGCACGGTATCTTGCAGTGACTGCGCAGGAAGAGGGTTCTGCTGCGCTCGGTGCCACTGGCAGAGCTTTTGGCTTGGTTTCTGGTTGCCTCTTTTGTTTTAGAGGCTGAACTTTCACAGCCCTGACCAAAACCTTCCAACCAGCCATGGGGCAGCTTGCATAACCCCTGGACCTATATATACACCAAAGGGCAAACCTGGGAGAAAAGCAGTGGCGCTGGAGGATGGGAAATGCACAGCACTTTGGCAGCAGAGGGAGCGAGAGGAAGGAGTAGGAAGTGGCTGGTGAGCAGGGACTCCCTGCAGGTGGGACAGCAGTCATGGCTCAAGAATTACAGGGAGAACAATCCAAGTATCTTGTCAGATACTTTTTACGAAAGGAGTCATGGCTCCATATGGGCAGAGGGAGTGGAGTTTTTGGGGCAGAGTTACAGATCAGGAACAACTCAACCCCACTCATCTGCAGCTTCTTCCCCATTCAAGCCAGTGCTTGACTGGTCACATGCAAGCAGCCTGGGAAAGAGCACAGGGAAGGTCTGTGAACTACCCCAGCTCCTGCCACCAACATCCAGACCCAGGGAAAAGGGCCAAAAGGAGAAGCAACAAGCTAGGGTGATCTCCCCCTGCACCCCTATGCCCTGGCGATCTCAGGGGTGCAGCATGAGGCAAGCAAGAGCAAAGCCTGGCCTGGGGTTTGCCTGGCTGCTGACCGCTTTTGTCTGTCCAGACGTGCAGCTCCTGCGCCAGCTCAGGGATCACCAGGAAGGTCCTCCAGCCCTGGCGCTTCTTGGACTTGAGGATGTCTCCAAAGATATGGTCTCCGATGTACAAGATATCCTTCCCTTTGGCTCCCAGAAGGTCACACACTGTGTCTGAAGAGCCTAAGAAAAGAATGGCATGGCTCAGAATGGGGAGCCAAAAGGAAATGTGTGGCTTATTGCAGAGGGCCAGGGATAGGGACAGAGCAGGTGCATTTTCCTCCCAGAAATGCCCACTGCTAAATGTAGCACCCCTGCTTGGCCATGGCAGCACGGGGCACTGCCCACCCACCTGGGAGTTCACCCAGGGGCAGCTTTGCCCACACACACTCCCAAGCCAAAGGCAGTAACAGAGGGGCCATCCTGCCCCCAACCCCACGTGAGAATCCTGGTGCCCTGGGCATCACAGTCAACACCGTACATCCACCTCCTGCCCCTCCCTGGCTCAGAGGACCTGCCAAGCCTGGTCACACTGGTGGCAGCACCATAAGGACAGCTGGGAACATTGCATTGTGCCAGCTGCAGCTTCCCCTCCACCACAAGCTCTGCAATGGCATTTCCCAGACTCTCTTTGGCAAGGAAAACAAGGGTGCTTGACGAGGAAAGGGTCCATTTCTTCCCAGCACTGAGCAGCAATGATGATGGAGAGCTCCTGGTGCAGCGGGCACAGCACAATGCATTTGGGAAACACAATCTTGCCTCGCACCCGGCAGAAGTCCTGGCACAGCTAGAGCAGCTGAAGGCCACAAGGGCACATTAGCGCTGCTCCACAGGACAAGAAGGTTTCTTGCCTTACCTCCTGAGTACACGATGCCATGCTGCAGTGGGCCAGTGTAGGTACCAATCTTCAGCTTCCCAGTCACCTGAGGAAGGAGACAGTGCATTAGTACAGAACAGCTGATTGTTTCTGTCCTATTGATACTCTGCTCTTGTGTCTCTCTCACTCCCAGGCAACCTAGAGGTGGCTTTCCACCTTCTTCTCCTATTGCTATCTGCAGTACATTACAGAAGCCATCAAAGTAATAGGTTGGACTCAATGATCTCAAAGGTCTTTTCCAACCTTGTGATACTGTGAAAGTCTCAAATTGTGCTGTGCCTCATGTGATGGGGTTGCTCAGGAATCACTAAGAGGAGAAACCAGCCCACCACCTCCAGGGCAGGTCTTGTCTAAATACTGTGGTGCCCATTGCCACTAGGAGATGCCACATGGGAGGTGCACGAGCCCTCCCAGCCACAGAGATACCCTCCACGTGCCACTCACCGTGTCCACCTGCCGCAACACGGTGCCTTCCCCAAAAAAGAGGGGTTTTCGGGCATCCACTAGGATCAGGTCAAAGTACGACTGCCATGGCCGATGGGCACTCCCAGGCTGCAAAGGTAAAAACAAAACCCCCAGAATCAGGCACAACACTATCAACCATAGGGAGATCAGAAAGAGTGTCATTGTCTATAGCCATAACCTTGTGATACTGCTGGTCCATCAAAATCCCCTAGCTCGTGCCTGTTGGGGTGCAATGCTGAGTTGCCAGCCCCATCTCCCAAAGTACTCCCCTTCTGCAGCAAGCCCGTCACAAGCAGCGTCACGGTGAGGATGGAGGGCATGGTGTGAGACAGAACTGCACTGAACATCCATCTCACAGCACAGCTGTCGTGTAAAGAGATGCTGTAAATAACACTGCTGCCACTGTTTCTGAAGGTGACATCCCACATACATCCAGACACAAGCGATTTCACAGTTTCAGCCTTACAAGGCCAAACTGGTACATTTGCCAAGAGTGGGAAAATGCCTGGGCTCTATTCCACAGAGCACGGCCTTGAATCACAGCCCTGACTGAAGGACACTGGCATTCTTAGCCCTTCCTGCTCTGTGCTTCTGCTCTTTCTGAGATCAAGACCACAGCAAAGAGTTCTTTGAGCTATTAGTTGTGGTGATTTTCCATGTTCTAAAAATTTCTCTCTTGGTTGCCTTCTACCTTTGGAGCACACTGTGAAAACGCATCTTTTGAGCGTGAGATAGCCTCCCACTGTGAAACTGAGAAAGCGGTATAAATTCACCTCATAAGATTCTCTCCAAAAGTTGCAGAGCTGAGTTTTGACCTCAGAAAAACACTGAAAGCATGACTAAAGTTTTTGGAGTTATCATAGTGTAGTGGATTGACTTTTGATCCACAGAAGTATTCCATATCTTCCTTTAATGTAACCCGACATATAAATAAGGTATAGATAAGAGAGTACGCTCTCTTCCTCTTCCAGCAAGGCTGGGGAGCAGAA
The DNA here is from genome assembly GCA_033558185.1 of Dromococcyx pavoninus. Lineage (NCBI taxonomy): Eukaryota > Metazoa > Chordata > Aves > Cuculiformes > Neomorphidae > Dromococcyx > Dromococcyx pavoninus. Next base: position 135,709 of record JAUMJL010001862.1, read on the forward strand.
GGTCCCTGTGTTGGCTCTGTCTGGTGCCAAGCCTGTGGAAAATTTTTTAATGGGTTGGATTTGGCCGTCTGGCTCTCCACGGGGGAGGTGGCGTGGTAAGACTTCATTAATTCTTTACTTTGTTAGTTACTGGGTGTTATACTTATATGCTGGGTGTTATATAGCTCCTTTTAGTCCTTTTTCCCATTTCCCTTCCCCTCTTCCCTTGCTACTTTGCATATCCTTGCGGTGTAGTTGTTTGTATTTAGAAAAATACATAAATACATATATTTAGTGTGATTTTGGTTTCTTCTATAGTTGTTTTCCTTTGAAAAGGGGGAAGCTTTGGGAGAGAGGCAGACTGAGTAGTTGGAGAGCTTGGGAAAGCTGGTTCAACCCAGCTCACGTAGTCAAGGCACAACCAGGCATAACTCTTTCTGCTGTTTTACACAACTCTTCCATCAAGGTTTTTTTAACAACATCTAAAACATTGTGCAAAGTTTTCTAAGAAACCTGGCTGCAAAATGCCACAGTAAAAACATGGTATCACTAAAATAATGTTATCATTAACACAGATTATTGTTTGAGACCAGATGATGCCTCTTTTCTCTGTTATATTGTATTTGCTTTGATCCCATTCAAATAGGACAACAAAACAGCGAGTGTGTTATAACTAGATTAAAGCAACTAATCCCATGCAGCCGATGAAGCAGGATTAAAATGCCTTCCAGCTACACAGATAATTAGGCACATCAGTTTCTATTGGAACTGCAGCCTAGAAATCACATACCTTTGGTCCATGTGGAAAGTCAAACAAGTAAGTCATAATTTTCTGAAAGACAGAAATAAAGTATTCAAAGATGTGTTTTTATATGTAGTTTATAAAGGCATATTTTTCTGCTTTTATCTTTTCAGTATACAGAACTTTATTTTCAGGATTTACATGAAAATCAACATAAGATTTACAGATAAAATGCATGGATGGAATTTATAGCAATAAGAATTGAAACATTAATATAAAATAAAGTAGTAGTTATATGCCATTTCTACACTGTTGCAACAACCTGACATCTACCTGGAGTTAAAGTAACAACGTTTTTTCCTATAGCACAGCTGACAGCCCCTTCTGCCTCTGAGACCTCTGCAGGACCCTGGCTTTGGTGAGCTGTCTATACTAGGAATATCTCACTTGAAAGCGAAGTTCTGCATTTTAAAGGATGCTGAAATCTAAAATGAGTATGGCTTTCTCTTTCAGCCTTTTAATTGCTAAAGAACTGAGTGAGGCACAGAGGGACATAAGTTAGGGCCATACTAGGTCAGTAGCAAAACCAGGACTACAAAACATGACTTGAGATCAAATTTGCACCAGAAGACGTCCTACCAAAACCCAGACAAACGAGTGGCTGGCTCTTGCTTATTCCATTCTATACCAAGACAACAATTTAAGCAGCACTTACATCTGTGTATTTATAGTCGCTGTTTGTGACGAGAAACACCTTCCCGACTTCTTTCATGCGGCTGAGCAGCAGTGGCAGCTTCCCCTGAGAACCAAGAATATACAAGTCACATACAAAAGTTACAGAGATTCATTACAGGCAGCACACTCCCAACTATGATCCAACCAGACAAAACAAAGCAAATCAAACAATCAGGCAAGCGAACTCATGTGTTTTGCAGTGGCCAGAGCCAGGAAAGCTGCTGGTCTGTCCATGTACCACCCCTCCAGAGCACAGCCCAGGGCAGGAAGGTGAGGGGGAAGGGCTCAGCAGGGCCGGGGTGGTTCTGCTAACCGCAGTGCCAGGCACCCTGTGCTGTACCCACCGATCCGCTCCGTGCCAAGCACACTGGAGCAGCTTCTCCAGCTCCAAGTCCATTCCTGAAATAGGCCCAGAGGCAGGTGAAATCTGAGCTCAAATGAGCCACAAGTTGGAGCACATTGTAATTCCAACCTCAAATTAGGGAGAATTTATTCCTGGGGCTATTTTTATTGAATCATAAATCTCAGTTCATTGCCAGAGTAGCTGATTACCTCACAGAACGGTTTCCTAAGAATTTTGCAGGTATGTAAGTAGAAAGCAGGCTAACTGCTTTAAGTGATACTCTACCACATAGCCCGTCTAAACTTAAGAATAATTATACTGTAAGGGGTCCAGAGGGACCTTGCGCACTGCAGAGAGGGCAAAAGTAAGGGAACCACTGAAGCTTGCTCAGTTAGACGTGCTGAACACACATTTTGGGGCTGTCAAGAGACTGGACATTGGTGAGTCTTTCAGGATCTTTCCCTGAGTCCCTCATGGTTAAGCGCACGTAACGTTGTTGGATGAATGAGGAATACTTCTGTCTATAAGGATGCTCATCTGTTGCTTCTTAAAAAGAGGTCTGCTTGGGCAGAGTAAACGTGGGCAGGAAACACAGTTGATTTCATCACCAAAAGAAACAACACGAGGCTTGCCAGCGTATTCACCTGTGTCCCACAATAAATGACAATTTCCCTGGCTTTTATATTTTACATGAAAAATGTGCATGTGAATACAAAATGACATGGATCATTGGCTCAGAATAAAGGCTGTGTCTGAACTTTCCACTTGTCTTTGGTTATTACAATAGAAAACACAGCGTTATCTGTTTTGTGATTTAGTAAAGCAAATCAGCATGTTTATTTCTTGCCTGCTTACTCAGTACAGAAGTCACGAAGCACAAGTAAAGTAACTCCACACTTACATCTTTCACCACATACTTTTCCAGATTCTCAAGGGTCTTTTCCTTAAGCGATCCCTGAAATAGAAACAACAGAACCCAGTGAGGTAATGGAAACTTATGATGTAAGAGACATCAAAGTAATGCCAACTTTCACACTTTAAAATGCTGTGAAAGTACAAACCAGGGCGAATCTGAACCAGTGACTCTAGAGATGAGAGGCTTTGAGTAGCAGGGACCATCACAAACTCTGTGATCCATCGATTCCCTCACCATGGTAAATAATCCACTTCAACAGCATTTTAACCCTTTCAGAAGGGAATACAATAGAAACAAACAAAAAATAGATTTGCCATACCAAACAAGACAGTCAATGACCTGTCTCCAACACTGAGAATAATGCTGTACTCAGAGGCCAACTCCAACATGAATCACACAAATATTGCGTAAGGGAAGAAAAATAGCTTCCTGATTTCTGCATGGCTAAAGGGACCACCACAAGTACAACTGTGAGCAGAATTCTCCTGTGATGCTTCCCCATCCCATCCCAACAGATCTCTTGATTAAGGAAGAATAAGAACACCAGGTCTTTAAGCAGATTTTAATGCTCACAAAATTATATTCTAAATTTTTGCACAAGTGTGTGAAAAAGATGAACTGCCTTTCCTCTCTAAATAAAGAAACGATGTATTTCTCTGTTTAAAGCTTAATGTCCTTTCCAGACAACACAAGAAAGCACCAATGTAAACCAATTACAGCAAACCACTGTTTTAATAATTAGGACAATGTACAAATTGTGGACTGTAAGTGAAAACACCCTCATGGCATCATGTTCTAAAACCCATGAATTACAGTACAGTAACAGAATCTAGGCAAAATAAAAAGGAATAGAAAGCCAAGACAGATATGTACTAGGACAGCAGCTGGAATCTTGACTTACTCATACAACTGCTATTTATTATTTGCTTACTAGGTGGCAAAGAAGAGTTCTTGCCCAAAAGTGGAATAACACATCTTAACTGATGAGTTACAAACCAGTCCCTCTAGCTCAGTTACTCAGACGTCCCAAGGAGTTCTTGCAATCACCTTGTAATGAACCCAGTCAACAGCATCTCTGACATCCTGGAACATACTCCTGAAGGACATGAAGAGGTCTCCATCTTTAAACCCCGTTTCACAGCTGTGAGGAGAAAGAGGAAGAGAGATTGTAGCAGCCAATAGCAGCAGGTAAGAAAGATGCCAAGGAGTGAGACAGTTTAAAATGTTGTTTGGAGATTGTGTTTTCATCTTACTGTAACAGTTCCTTATTTACTACTTTACCACGCTCAGAGTTGAAAGAAGGCTATGAACAGAGTTTAACAAGATCTGTGTGTTACCCAAGAACACTTGTTTAAAAATTTAGAATGTGAGTTCCTAACTATGAGCCTGTGTGTCCACAGCAGTACTACAGCTTTCTGCTGTAGTTGCAGTGACTGCAACTTTTTTATTTGTCCCCCTCAGTACTGCAAGAAGAAAAAAAGACTGGGACTATGCAGTCTGCAACATGTTGTGCTGCTCTTTCTCCTTCTTTCCAACTCTAAAGAAGGGGATGTCATGGAAATCAACTAAATGTAACACTCGCTGCTTACAGGAGCAACTGCTTCTATATTGAACAGTTAGAGTTAACATGAGAAATTTCCTCTACAATATATCGTGGAGGTATCTCACCCATGAGAGTTCGCATCAGAAGAAATCAACGAGGATTAAACAGAGCTGTATTTATTACGACAGCAATTATCACACCTGTCCTGACAAAGGATACTTCACTGATGGATTGATGGCATAACAGGTCCTCTGCTCCCAGATGAAATCCCATTAAACCTTTGCCTTGCACTCACATATTAGGCAAAGATGACCCATCACATGAGTCAGCAGCACAGCAGCAATCAGATCTACCAGTTCAAACTTCAGGTTGTTTTTATGCTTATACCTATTTGAAAGCTAGGTAAACACTCATGCTGCACAAACAGCCTTTTACACCACACTGTGCCTGAGCATTTCACCTTTAAGGGAACAAAGTCCTCAATTATGACATGAGGGTCTTGTGATAACTGGTTGAGGAAATTTAGCCTTTCACACGGCTCCAATGGATACAGGTTCAAAATGAGCTGTCTGATGCCTGTAATCACTCTGTAATAAGAATGTGGTCTTAAAAACTGTCCCAAATACCAGTGTCAGTCAGTATAGTGATCCTGATATTACATGCAAAGGAAACCTTAATAACCAGTCTCCACTGTACACACAGATCATCTCATCACCACTGATTTCTCTTAATATCAAAAGAATAGAAGGCCTGAACTTTTCCCTGCCAAAACCACTTGAGGGGCCTCCACTGGTATTGAAAACAGCTGTATCTGTGCTGTATTGCTCTTTATAATAACAAACTTACTGTACCATCCACACTTCGAACTGGAGGGAATACGTACCTTGTGTACCGGTCACAGTTAGTAAAGAAATCCACTAGGCAAGCCAATAGGTACGTCTCTGCAAAGAAACAAAGCAGGATTTTAAAACAAAGATAACACCATACACCCAGCTACCTCTAGGCCTTGTGCCCAAAAGAAAAAAGTTCATGAAAAAGATTAAACAGATTTATTAGAATGTGACATTACGGGCTATAAAGGCTCAGAAACAGGCCTGTGTTGCCTCACATTGGACTCACCTGGCAGATTGAACAATGTGTTCAGAATGTAAAACCTATCTGTGTCATCCCTCTGGATAAATTTATTCGGATATTGATCCCGTGTTTCAGGCCTGCAAAGAGACAAGTTGGAGAAGAATGAAATCACAAAAATAATGGGGATAAAATGTGCTGACCTGCAAAAGATAGTTGCAGTGGGGTCTATCAACTAAAGTCTGTCGTACTTTAATGAACACCCAGCTTTCCCACATGCACTAGCGGCTCAAGAGCAAAACTGCATCCACCAGTGTCTCCTTCATCGCGCTGGCTCCAGCAGAGCTGGGCACAAAGCTCTGATCGCTGAATCAGCACACTTAGTAGAGCCCACACAAGGAAACAGAGTGATCTAGCGTCCACAGCTCGACCTTACACCCCATGCTGCTGGCTATGAGGATGCCTTAAATCATCTGCACTTTCATTGTTTGCTTATCTTAAACTCTCCCCCACTTTCCTTGTGTTGCTTTACAGTCCCTCCAGCAGCTTTCAGCAGGGGAGTGCGTGGCTGTGCGGCAGCAGGCTTGCTTGGGGCCCTCTGCAATTAATCAGCAGGGTGGCGATGACTAAAGTAATTTAATTGTTCTGGTTTCCTTCATTTCTGGAGCTTCTGAAGATAACCCTGACTCAAAGAGGAATCTGAGTGCATAAATAAGGATTTTTTCTAAATTTTGGCTCCCTGAAGCAAGAACTTACAGGCTGTGCAATGACAAGGCTTGCCACCATGGGGGCCCTCAGCTGGCCTGTGCTTGCCTTTCCATCCACCCACCCTCACAGCAGGGATATGAGGGGGTTTGCTGGAACACATCAGGCACATGGCACTGCAGTCCCCTCTGCTTCCCAAAACCTTGCCTGGGCAAAAGAAACGCAAGCAGGGAAAGTTAAAGGAAATGGCAAGCAATGCCTCACTTCCGACGCCCTCGAAGGACAGAAATGCAAAGGGGTAGAGCAAGTTTGTTACTTCCCCAACCCTCAGACTCCTTAGCAATGGCTTTATCTTAACTGACACGCTGATGGTGTTAAGCTGTGCCAGGACAGGTGAACAGCCCCTGGATTATCCCTTCATCCCCTTCCACAGCGCTCCTCCTTCTGTTCCCAGCACACTACAGATGTGCCTCTATCGGCATGGACCTTGCCTCTATGAAGACTCCAGGCTGCTGCTGTGTCTGGGACCCTCAATGCATCCCCAGTCACTCTTGGAGCTGTAGGAACACCAATACAACATCTGCTGCTAGGGGAGTCCTCGTGACTCCTTATGCAATGGGTGCCCTGAGGTTCAGTGACACAAAAGAGCATATCAAGTCAAAAACAACAGCCAAGAGTCAGCACTCACCCTCTGAGGAAATTAAAGCCATGGGCACATACTAAGAGGTTCCCATAGGCATCGACTTTCAACAGATTTCCATAGTGGGTATCAAACACCAGGCCTCTGTTAAGAAAGCAATTTAAGATAAGAAGAAGCAAGCATAATAAGCAGTGACCATTTTAATAACAGTTCTTTCCAAATCAGCTCTAGAACAGCTTGCTCACTTGGTGTGGGGCATCAGAACAGAGTTGCTGTTATTATGCAGATGGCGTAACTGCTGTTTCTTTTACCTGGCTGCAGGTGAGCAAGGAGAGCCGTGCTTTGCCAGGTGAAAAGCACAGCTGCTCTGCTTTCCATGGACTTGCAAATGGAACTGTTTACCTGGCAGAAGCTTAGCTATGTACGTACAGGGGAAGGCAGTGGACCTCTTCCACAGGGTGGCGAAACTGACACCTGTGTTTGTGTTTCCCTGACAGCCTTGCTGGGCTGCAAGGAAGAGCAAGGTGTGATAAAGGAATTTCTCTCCTCTTTTTCATCACTCTGTCACAGACAGCCAGATGGGGCATGTAACTACTGCACAAAATGCTTTGGATATTCCTGGTTCCAACTGCAGAAAAACTCTGTCTCACTTTTGCATCTGGAGATGTCCTTTCTGCTCCCTCCCTGGGATGAAGGCAGTGGATTTAAAGGAGTCTTCATCACAAGTTTGTGAAGGGCTACTGTCTTGCTATGGGCATACTCTTGGTGTAAAATACACGGAGAGAAGAGCAGGAAGGAGGCTGCCAGACTGAAAACTGGAGCACCAAGCCAACAGACCCTCTTGTCCAGCCTTTTATATAGAAGGTCCAAAGGAGAGAAAGGAAAAAAAAAAGCAAAATCCAGCAAAGGCACAAGTGGAAACATGGAAACAACTTAAGGGCGCAGAGTTAAATCAAAAGCTGTGTTTAAAATGAGCAACATCCTTTTAACATCTGCTACCAAAAGACAAAACCTAAGAATTTAGTTACTCTGCACCATGAACTTTGCTTTCAGCATTTGATTAATCTAGACTAATGAACTGGATTAGTTCTACTTTTGTTGTTGCTTACTGTCAGCTTTACTTAGGATGTCTTATGTACTAGGACATTATTAATTAAAATCATTACAGAAAAATGTTGGGAGACAGTCTAACAGCCGCATGGACAGTAACGGCTCCTTCCCCTCTCTATTTCAATTTAACTCCCAGTCCAATTGTGTCTCTGCTGTCTTTGCTTTGAAAGGTCATTTCTGGACCATGTTTTCAGCGGGCCTCTTTTCTTGCACTCCTCTTCTTTGCTGGCATGGATTCCCATGTGCAAAGGCCCTCCATATATCGGAGCAGTCTGCTCCCTTCCCCATGATCCGCAGACAACCACAGGTTTCACAGGCACAACTCTCAAAACCTGACCTCACGTGTTACCTATGAACTTTACAGAACAAATATTCAAGGCCTCAAGCAGGTTGGGTCAGTATCTGTTAGTCATTTACCTGGTAGGGAATGCAGGATCATACACAAAATTGAGCAGCTCATGAGGGTATCCAATGGAAACTAATCTTTCTACGGTCAGGTCAAATCCAAGAGATTCGTATTCAGGGGATTTATACACTGTACCAAGATGAGATTTCAGTTAGAAAATTTGAAAACAGCTAGGGGGTAAAACAAGAAGGCAAAAAAAGTAATGTACCCGTTCGCCCTCCTCCCTCCTCCACATCACACATTCCCTTCTTCTCTCCTGCCCTTTGCTGCTTCGGCTCCCCCAGCCCAGAGTCACGGTGGAATTAGCTCACGCTCCAGGACTGCAGCTGAGCAGAGCCGCAGTTCACGTTTCAGCAGCAGAGCGCACTAGATGAAATATCCCTCAGTCCTATCACAGCTCTCTGCATCAGGAAAAATGTATTTCTAACTGCAGCTCCTCTACCTGCAGTCCTGCTGGGCAGATGCATGAATGCTCCCCTGTTCCACCTGCTCAGATCGGGTTTTGGTTTGCTGTGTTTTTGCAAAGCTGATGAAGAAAGCAATAAATTTTGGGAACAGATGTATTCATGGTTAGAAAGCCTGAAATTCATTGCTACTGTGCTACTGTTACTGCTCTGGATACAATCCCAAACCTTAGTATTGTTTCCAGATTTCATCTCAAGGGAATGTATGTTTGCTGCAGACTTAAGTCAGCTCGAAGGTAGAGCTGTCATGTTAACATACGATTTGTTTGTTAATAATCCCATATGGTACTGCAAAAATCTGTTAGCTACCACCCTTGTGCATCAAAATGCTACTCTCCTAAGCAAGTGCACTGTTCTGACATTTCAGAGGAGCTGCTCATCTGTGACCCAAACCTTAGCTCAGTGCAAAAGAAATGGATTTGGTCAACTGATTCAGTCCTATCATCAGGACTGTCTTCTTCCTGCAAATGACCTTCTGATGGACTGGAAATGCTACTGCTTAATCAGATCATTAAATTAGCATTTAAAATGAAATCACTGTGTTTCTATGACAGATGGAAATTACTGTGTTTCTCTGATGGTGCGTTTACATTCGCTGCATGTCACTGTCTTACATTGGTCCTAAGATGTAACAAGGTCAAACACAACCCTTGAATGCCACGAAGGTGACCATGGGTTCAAACACTTGAATATTCCAAATTTAGATAAGTAAAATACAACAATGTGCAAATTACACAGTAAGCTCGTTAGAGGACTGCTTTTCCTGAGAGAGATCTAGCACATCTGTGAGCCTCATAATATATATTGACACACATTGTGTATACTGCCCAGGTAATCACCACCATACATGTACTGTGTAATATAGAACCTCAGTCTGACAGAAGAAAACAAACATATAAAGTACTACAAAAATACTAAAAAGGCAAGGACTACAGAAGAAACAAGACTGTCAAAAGACTCAGATCATAGCAACCATGACAGAGGGCTCCTGTATCTCTTAATAATCTAAAAAGCATCAAAATCCTAAAAGTTAATTCTCCCCATTAAATCAACACCATTAAAAATGTAACAAGCAAACTTGTAATGTTCACAAACAGAAAACTAAAACAATAAAACAGTTTTCAAAATCTTCAAGCATTATTATACTGATGGCAAAGATCAACAACATGATAAGACATTCAATGCACGTAGTCTTTTCTGTCCTTTAGGGAAGGAAGGGTTGATCGAGCTATAGATAGGAATAAACAATCAAAAACTACAGCTAATGAAGAAAGCAGTGACTGACAAGGCAATTCTGGGGAATGAGCTAGAGTTGGAGGGAGCAAAAGGTGGTTAGGTGATGAACAAATTGTGAGAGTGACACCAGAGCATCATCTGGAAAAGGAATTTCTCTGACACAGGACAGTAAAGGTACTTCCCAGGGAAAATGGTACTAAAAACACCTGCACGTACTCTCAGAAGATGAGAATGCTGCAAAGTTCCCTGTTATGGGAAACAGTCTCCAGTCCCCCGCTCTGTTCATGAAGCTGCTGCACTCCTCATCAGCTTCCTGGGAATCTGACCACGTTAACAACTTATCCACAAAACATCACTCCCGAACAAAACATTTCTTTGAGGAAACCCTGCTCTTCTCGAACACACCAACCATCGTGATGCTGCCCAGACACAAAGGATTCTCAAGAAGCTCGTTGACCAAGCACAAGTGGTTCATCAACAGCTCCAGCAGAACCTTTCCAGAGAAATGGCAGGGCTTTCTGCTAAGCCACTTGTGCATCTTGTTAACACTCTACAAGAGAACAGCTGTGGTGGGACATACAGTCAGCGGCTCACAGAACATCCTCACTCCATTTCTTCCTTTCTGTATGTCCCTCTCTATCCTAGATTATCACTATAGAGCTTTTCGTAACTCTCTAAGGAAACAAGCTGAAACACCAGTAGGAAAAACGCTGTTGAAGAGGTATCAACTCAGCCTTCATCATCCCAAGCCTCTGTTGAGGCAGTACTGCAACAGGATTAATCTGAATGTTTCTTTTGGGGGGCAGTTATTCCCTTTACCTCTCAAGTTCTAGATTTTGCTTCCCTGACATCACTTTGAATAAAACTGAACTACTAGCTCATTCATGCCTCAGGTCCCTTCCCTATTTTACTATCACTCCACAATATCTGGAAAATGAGCGCCTTCTTGATACATGAACTAAACAGAGACATAGGAAACTGGATTCCTGAAAGGGGAAAGGGACAAAAAACATTCTCCAGCTACTATTAAACTTACTGTTCAAGATAACCTTTCCTTTAATTAGAAACACAGCTGGGAACAGACTGAGCACTCGCCAAGCCCACGCTGGCAGCACCCTACACTACAGCACATGCTGCATCCATCGGTACAAGCCACAACTCTCTGACACTTCTCATAAGCTGCACCAATACCTGTTTCAGTAACATGAGCTTCCAAGCAAATGAATGATCCCCCTCCTTCAGATCAAGTGTGAGCACACTAACACTGCTGCAACCACAGCAGTGCATTCAGAGGAGATGCCCCAGTTATACGCACTATTAGATGAAAAAATGTATTTCAATACTCTATTCAGGGCTAGTCGCTCTCCCTCCTAACTTGTTTAGTCCAGGCTTCCAGGGGAAAAAAGAGTAGTGAGGACAGACCAATATTTTTTCTGCAGTTGCATGATGAAAAAATAGGTTTAACCTTTCCTGGAAAATCTGCCTCCCTCAGACTGGGTTGCTGAGACCACAACCGGAGATAATTTGTGTGCCATGGTGATGCCATGAATCGGGCTATTTGCCATGCAGTGTGCCCCATGCTCAGCTCTTTCACCCACCTGAGAAGGGCCCAGTGTCCAAGCATCCCCAACTCTGTGACAGGCGAAGAGGCAGAGCCACAAACTCATTTTCAGAATGTCCTTGCCCACTGCACACAGAGCACATGCTACAACTTACTCTGATTTCTTTTTCTCTTTCTTACTACTTGATGGCCATATCTCTGCCACCATGCCACATCCCCAGCTCCAGAGGACCATGTTATTTTAACAGTCCGTGTTCTGACATAGGCAAATACTCCAGTGGCACAGGGCAATTGGCGCCCAGCACTGTTGGATTACACAACCCGGATGGAAAGAAAACAACCAAAGGTTTTTTAAAAAAAAAAATGGAAGCCAGTTGACAGCATTTCAGCCTCCCCTTAATACCATCACTTGGCTTAACATTATATAAGGTAAAAGGTAGTATCCCAGAAGTGAACGCTGCAAGCTTTCAGGTCTGTGATGAGTGTGGGCATCCTTTACACAAGATGTGCTAGGAGTGAAGCCGAACTGGAATGAGCAGGGGTTGTGCAGTAAGGTATGTGATTCTCATGCATTTGTGTGGTTGTTTTTACCTTTGCTGCCAAGACACATACAGTAACAATTTTATAGCCTTCCTGAAAAGGAAAAAAAGAAAAAAAAAAGGGGGGAGAAAAATCTCTATGGAGGCTCCAGTTTATGCAAAATGCTGCTGCCAGGATTTTAACTCACATGAGGCAGATGCAGATTCAGAGTGTCACTCCAGTCTTGACGGAGTTACACTGGGCTCCCCTGTTAAAGAAAAAAATCAGACTGATTTTAAAACTGCAACAGCTCTGTGCCATGTGGGACTGTATCTGCTGGAGCTCTGTCCTCTGGTAAACTCAGACGCTGGCCTGGCAGCTACTCCAAATACACATACAACTGATTTATAGAGGAGACACAGTTGGCAATTGTGCATCCTGGAGGCAAAATTCTGTCCTCATATCCACAAAGCAGTCTTAGATCATCAACTTAGTGATAATTATGGAGGAAGGGGCTACAAGTACATTGTCAAGGTGACACAAACCCTTTGAGTCTCACTCAGACACAGACACAGAGTCACTGGTTCAAGAAAGTGTCTCATGCTCTTTTTGGGGCTTTGCCATTTACATCCATTCCTTGGTTGGTGAGGGATTACTCCTTTCAGGACACTCACCCTCTCTCTTAACACAAAACGCCTGCACTTGTTCACACAGGAGACTTGAACAAATGAGACAGGAGCTACTCTGGGAATCTGAGAAGAGAATTTTGCCCTACATCTGATTATGCTCTCAGCGAGAACCTCGCACACTGTGTCAGTCTGACATAGCACGTCTAAATTCAATTGAATTTGTATCCTTTAACACACTTGGGTTTTTATGTGCAAAGCATTGCGGAATAAACCGATACCAAACCTGCATATAGTGCCACACCACACTGCACTGGTTTGCAAGCACACACAGAAAGACCAGACCTATTCCACAACTTACATGTATGCAGAGTCATCATGAATAGCTTTGAGATCCAATTCGCTCAAATACAAAGCTGAGTGAGTTGGAATGATGTTGCAAAAATGACCCACAGAAGTATGCAGACCTCCTAGAAGGCCCTTTAAGGCTGCCCATTTCTTTCCTTGTTCCTCCTCCGTACACACAGAGATTTCAAATTCAGACAGGGCAGCTTCTCACTGAAGATGTAACATGGTTTATTCCAGGGCTTGTTGATGCTTCTTACAAGCTAGTCATGGATCACAGGAGAGAAGCAGGAGCAAAAGTTACACCCCTTTTTGTGCTGCTTCAGCCATCTCACTTTTGTGAGATATATTTGCTTTCTCAAACTGCACACCTGCAGGCCAGTCCAGCCAAGCCATTTTATTTCCATCCACTATGGATCTGGTGCTGCTAAAAGCCCTGAACTGAGATCAGTGACAACGTGCTGATTTCCCACACCACTGAGGCAGTTTTGAGGAAGCAGCTCTTCATCGTGGCACTCTTGTTTAGAAAAGGAAAAGATGTGCTCAGGAGGTTGCAGCAAGAACAACAGAAGCCTGCAAAGTGAGCAACTCCTCTGGGGAGAGAGGCAGGGTGAGTATTACTAAATGGTAACCTCAAGTCTCATTCATTCCTGCCTCCATTTTTAATCTGTCGCCCTCTTTTGCCAGAGTGCTCTTCTATAATACCCTAGCATCTCCTGAAGGAATTTCAACTGTTCCACCAGTCAGCCCTTTGCCTGCTTTCTCTTCCAGCTGGAAGCCTAGAGCAGCCCAGGGAAAGGTGCTCACAGTGCCCCCAGAAGCTCCTCTGCACTGGCAGGGGACTTCACAGGAGCAGCTGCTTTCTGCAGCTGGTGCATGACCTGCTCTGATCCTTTGAGCACATACTGGCTCGACTCCATCCTCACACAGGTGCCAAGAGCACTGTCTGCATTGTGGAGTTTCCTGTCCTTCGCCCTGGCCACAAGTCTCTTGGGAACTGAAACACCTTAGCCTAGCCACAGAGTCTTTGTTGGCAGATGAAACTAATTGGCTTTTGACTTTTCAGGTGTTCAGATAAGATGTGTATTTCTCAAAGGAGATATGATGACCTCCTCCAAAGGGTTGCAAAAATTTTTAACAAACACTCATTCTTCAAAAATTTTCCTTGCTATCTGAGTTCTCCAGAGGTCACAAGAAGACAGATAAGCCAAAAGGTGGACAGATAATGCAAGGAGCTTAGCCTTTTCTCTGAAGCACAGGAAACACAGCCAAACTACTTTGTGCTAAGTCTTGGAGAAATGAAAGTAAAATAGCTAGAAACAGGTTACTTCAGTTGCTGCTTATTCCCCAGTGAGCAAGGTATGCAAATCAAATCGTTAGGGACACCTATGGACAGGTGGGTAGCCAGTATACACATTTATATATGTCTCAGCCACAACATGCATAATTAAGCTTGAGTAAACACATTTCTGAAATTACACAAACCTTACTTAAAGAGCAGGATCAAAGTGCATTTAAAATGTTGATCCATGTTCTGAATCGCACCACAAATAAACAATATAAGTACGTATTAGAAATTGCTATCGATATTGTGCTGACAAAACATGCTCAGTTAAAGCCTTGAGGACCAAGATCCCCTTTTACAACTTCATTCCCTATAACACTACTAGTATCTATGTATCCTGCCTCAACAATGTCTATCAAATGAGATCCCAGACTAGTGTCCTAAAATAGGATAGCTCTGTCTCCAGAGCTCTCCATTCTGTCAACATCTCTCTGCACACAGTCCCAAAGCTGGGCATTTAGTGCCAGATACTGTCAGGATGTCTGTGACAGTCACCCCTCCATGACCAATGAGACCACCAAATATTCATTCCCTGACACTTCTGACCCCCTGACCTCCAATTCTAACTGAGAATCCATAAGAGAAACAGTGAGTGACCACACCTTGAGGCATCGGGAACACTGTCCTTAATTGGCAGGCATTTCACATACTACCATAGTTTGAGGAAAGTTTGTCTCAGCTACAGGGCCAGAGGTCTGAGGATCCCCCAGAAGTAACCAGGTAGCAAAGAAAGCTATCTGAGCTCTATACATTGACCCTCCTTTCAAAGTATCTATTATCATCATAAACTGTTTTCATACATGATTAGAAAAGAAGCAGATTCACGCTCTAGAACAGCAATGGCTTTAGCCTCTGTGTGATGAGGTCTTTTCTGTCCAGGGGAGGTGTTGTCAGCCACTGTCACTGAAACATGACGAAAAGGAAATGATACAATTTCAAGCTACACTGCTCTCTGTTAAAAAATAATTCATTACCTACACAGGAAGGAACCTAAAGCGTCATGTTTAAATTTCACACCTGGATGTCAGCTTCCCTTTGGTTTTGAGACTGAAGTCAGACTGCTCAGCTCTGACAGGAACCTAGACTCATCGCTGGCCTGCATAGCCTGGTAGGGCACTGCCATTTTGCACCAGAAACAGAGCAGAGGATTTTCTTTTCCATGAGAACAGGGAACCTTGCAGAGGTACCTGTACTACACAAGTCTTCATATAAACATGCTCAGCTGGGCTGGAATCCCAGGAGCAGGGGTATGCACAAACCTCCAGCTCTCCTTGCATTTCTCTTCCCAACTTCTGCCACAGATGCTGCAGACATTTCACTTCACAGCATCCTCGCCAGACACAAAGGGAAAAACAAACTAGGCCTTTTTAAAGCCCTGGTCATGCACAGCACTGGTTTCAGTCATCTCTGCCCACGTAAACACGTGCCTGCTATGTGTCTTCCTGCATGCAGGACAATGCAGTCGTGCATGTTTGTGCTGTGCTGACCTGGGAGCTCAGCGCCTGTGAACAAACTGACAAAGCAGTAAACGTGCCTAATTGTAACTGCAAGAAATCCCAAACAAAACCCATAGGACAACTCATATGCTTTCAATCAGGAACATGGTGAATCGCTGACTTGCCATTTGTTTATGGACTCAGTTGAACTGTGACCAAACAAGTTGAAAACCAGCCAGGAACAGACCCCAGTCCTCTTGACTCTTGGGTTTTGATTTTAACCACAAGACAATAAATAAAAATACACTGTATTATGCATAGCAGAACTGTAGCATTTCAGCCTATATTTAAATTGAGTTTTCATAATACTAATCAAACAAAATGGGTAGCAACAGTATGTTTTGCTTCTTTGAATTAATTCAATTATTCAATCTGAAATGAGAAGAAACTGTTGCCATATTGATCATAACTTTCATTCACCCTTTTCAACCTTTTCAAACACAGAAGTGTTCCGTGCAATAAGACAAAAGTCAGACAAAGCTGAGCCTTAAGCACACTTCAATATTTAATGTTCCTTTTCTATTCCACTAGAAATTATGTGTTTGTAGTGATCAGTAAACAAGAACTTGTCAAAACCCCCAGTTGCATCCCAATATAATTTCATATGCTTAACACACAAGATGCTTCGCTGTGCATAAACAGTCAGATCTTGCAGTAAGCCTCTTGCGGCTACTGATGTTTTTGACAGTAAATCTGGTAAGAGGAAGCAAAGCAAGAGTCACTAACCATCAGGGGGCTGCACCGTTTGGATCTGAGCTTCTGTGGCTTCCCAGCACCCTTTTCTGACAATGATACATACAGAGTTCTGGGAGGAAACGAGCATACACAGAGCAGCAGAAAGGTTCTACAGTCTCCAGCTGTAGACCATAGACCCATAGACCAGCTATGCACCCATACTGCAGCCCAAGAGCAACGGAAAATTCCTTACCTCTAACGCTCCTGAAAACAACTCCAAGTGCACAGCACAGCTCTCAATTCTAAACCCTCTAACTGGGAACTGTATCAGCTCCCATTTTCCCACTCTGCACGCTAGAAGGATCTGTAAAGACAGGATTTGTTGTTGCTTCAAGAACTGTCACAGTTTTGTATGTTCAGCTTGGCTCTGCACTGTTGGATGTCTACACTTCTAGTGCTGTGTTTCTACTTGTTTTTTGTTAAAAAAAGTGTTGTCAAGTATCATTAGCTTTAACTCTCCCTAAAGTAGGCTTATTAGTGCTCTCAGTAAATTCCAGATATATTTAGCTTTCCGTTGCTGCACTTTGTTTGCCTTCAGTGTAACAAAGATTTGGGTTGTCTGGATATGCCTCAGAGGCTGGCAAAACAAAGCTTAGCACTGGAAAGATTTCTTCTGCCCAATTAAAATGCATGGCTTGAGGTAACAACAGCAGCACTGAGGTCACATTTTGCATGTTGAGAGAAGCAATTCAGATGGACTCTGCATTTCAAGGAAACTTCAGTTTGTCTACTTTAATAGTTGGCAGAACATTCCTTTGCACTGGAATAATATTTTAAAGATGACTACGCAGTCACCTGTTCTTTTATGGGAATTTCTTACTGTTTTCCTCACACAAGAGAACCTTTTTTTGCGCTTAACAAGTGGCCTTCACAATTTACCTCTCTTAGATACAGCCCACTGGGAGCCATAATCCCATACTGGAAATATCTCCACATTTCCATGGAAACAAACTACTGTGCCAAAATATGGGCTTAGTTCCTCAATGAAGAGTTCTAACACAGAATAAACAGTTGTACGAGCTTCATGTTCAAACAATTTTCTAGCATCTAGAAATAAAATCACTTGAAAGTATAGTAGCTGTTTATACACTGTATCTAAAGCATTATTATATGGTATCAGTGTCCAAACAAATCCAGCTTCTTACTTCTCTCTATTTTAGCTTAAAAGACTAAGCTTAAAAGACTAAGACATTTGTTTAACAGGGTACACCTGGGGCTCATATGCAGCAGCACAAGTGCCCATCCTATCAATAAGCCACATACATAATTTTTTCTGCAGTGTGCTAAAATAAGGCATTCATAAAGCAACAGCACACATGTGATCTCAGAGTTAAAGCCTGCAGTACTCTCAGCTTTGGTTCCTCCTACAGAGTAAGCTGTTGTGTCATCACAAGGGTATTTGCAACTTAATAGTACTTCTGTTGCAGTATTAAGATTACTAGATAAGGGGGTCAATCTTAGTACAAAATACCTCCCTATTTCCATCTGTCTGACAAAGAGAAGGACTGGCTATTGGAATACTAACAGCCTGCTGACCCAGCTTGGTGTTATTCTTGTGTTTTTAAGAGCAAGAAAACAGAACATTGAAACTTTTGAAACTTTCCTTACAGTGTGAAGACTTGTTCTTTCAGCAGTTTCGGTCTAACACACTGATTCTTCCAGAATCCACAGACAGCAGATTAGCAGTTGGTGATTTACTGGGACTAAGCAGGCAACACATGTTTTCTCTACTCCTCATTTCCAAAGGCAGCATGCGAGATCCCACAGCTCTGGACCTCAGTTTGCTCATTACACTGCTTTAAATGGTCAGCCTTTGAAGAGCAGCAACACAAAGAAAGCAGGGACAACAACCACGCCAGCATTGCACTGGTATCTGAAAAAACATCCAGCTCAAAGAATACCAGGAACAATTTAGCTCCTCCATCTGCCTTTAGCTTTAAAACACTAATGGCTAAACCAGCCTCTGAAATTTGCAAAATCTGCACCTGTTGAACTGGAAATGTGCAAATGTGAGTACGCGGGCAGCAGATGTGCAATAGTCAAGGCATCCCCTATTTTCTGCTAGGACAGTTGGAAGGCTGCTGTTGTCACATCTACCAACTCCCTCCTCTAGCCACCATACTCTCTCCTTATGACACAAAGAATTGTATTATCCAGAGAACTGGGAGAGAAGCAAAACTGCTTAGTATCTCCCCGAAAGAGCCTCAAAATCTGTAGTCCTTACCTAAACTAAACACAAACCTTTAACCTAAGCAAGAGAGTCTCGTTAGAACATTTTGTATTGGAGTCCAGTACTAATAAACAGATCTGCACAGAAAACCAAATATTTGCTCAACATCTTTTTTAAGTTCAGCGTTTCATGTACAGAACTCTGGTGCTTATACTTTGGTTTTCATCTGTGCAATCCACAATTTTTCTATATAAGGTACAAATTCATTAGTCCTATTTCTAAGTTGTAGAAACCAAAAAGCATAAAACTGCTACAATTCAGCTACAGTAAAAATACTAGCTGGATTGAAGAACCAGTTCTCAATTCAGTTGCCCTTTCTCCCAGATGACACGCAGCATCAAGTCAACCTACCTTCTGGTAGAGTGTATTGTTTCCAGAGTCAATAGGTAAAGAAAAGCATTTCAAAACTAAGATGTGGGTGTGAAAAACGTCCCTCTCCTCCAGACTGCAAGGTTGGCTTAGACACAAATGCCTGCTTGAGGAAGGGGCAAAACCTGTTCACGCATGTTGTACTTTGGAGTAAGTTGAGAAAGACTAAAGTTGTCTTTCCCATGTCTTTTCCCTTATGCTTTCAGCATAAGCAATTTTGCAATAAAACCTTTGCAGTACAGCAAATCTTGGCATTAAGTTGGCAATGCTTCCAGCACACAAGCTATATTGCAATCAGATTATCTTGTATTAATCATATTTGCACAAAATAAACCCAGTATTTTTCAAGCCTAATTTCCCCTTCTTCCTTAATGAAACAGTTTGCAGCAGTCAATGACAATTTTAGTATTGATTTCTGGAGAATGTGGAAGCACCAGTGATTCAAATACAGGAAAAGTACTGATATTATGTCTTATCTACCCCAGAGACAGATGATAAAACTTCCAATAAGGTCATAACTTTTGGCAAAGGAGGGAGTCACAGAGGAATCTTTTCAAGTACAACTGAGTTTGTAATTCTTACTAATTCCCTCTCCATCTGCCAATGTCCCGGTGTGAAATTACAGCCAGATGAGAATCCCACTGCTTTAGCCCTGCTCCTGTTAGGGGACATCTATCTTTCACCTCACTGTGCAACCCATCCCATTTAAGACCTAGTAATGCCAAGGCCTCCTGCATTACTCAGATCCAGACCTACTAATTACATGTAGATCACACCGAGAACAAAGCAGCCAAATAAAACGCTCTGTGAAACCCATCTCTCTCTGCTGCACTTACAACAGGCCTCATCAACTGTCATCTCAGGTGAGTGTCAGAGTGAGGACTCCCCACTGACGTACCTATATCTTTCCGCCCGCAGTGTGCAGTAAGCACAAAACAGAGAAGGCTATGAATCTTTGGGATTACATGTAACATCTGCCTTAACAAAGCATGGGCAGTTTTTACAGTACTAGTAAAACAGGAAGGTAGAAAAAGAATTGTTACTGACTACTGGTCTTCTAGCCAGTCAGGATGAATAATGAGAAATGAATCATTCAGATAATAAAAGAAACTAATATTTAGCAACAGAAATGCACTACAAAATGACCCTCAAATCTTTCTAACTTAAAGATTTAAACAAGAATTTTTCCAAAATTCTCAGTTCTGCCCTGACATCAAATGCAGCCCTCCATGGATATCTGCAGATCCTGGAACTGGCTTAACACTGTCACTGTCCAAGAAGCAAGAGACGCCTGGGGAATTGGCATGGATCTTTCTCCCTGGCTGGCAGGCAGCAACGTCAGAGGCAGAGAATGAAGGGCTGCTGGGGCGACGGCTGCGTAACATCACAGAAACTTGTCTTAACCTGCACTGACAGCAAGGGCTGAAATAACTGATGACTCTTGCTTGCGTCAAGCCCTCCAAGATTTTAAGCAGTAACTATTTAACTATGCATATAGACCACAGTCAAATTCTGCTTTTCTTCCTCTGCTCCTTCAATTTTCCTCCTAGTAACATGTAACTTAAAAGAAACATTCTTTTACATACCAAATGCAAGTCACTAACACAACCAAACGAAACCAATTTAATAGGAAGGGGACAGTCAGCTCCATATACAACACAGATTTCTGAGCTGCTAGTTTAGTGCATCCAGCACATAAACCTAGGAAAACTTGGGACTTTCCATACTTGCAAGAGACCCCATGAGCATGCAACAACAAGCCTTGATAGGAAAACAAGGACTCTAAAATCTGCGAGTTATTTTGATTTGCTTTCTATTTATTTTGAGCTTCTAGCTGTCCAATTAATTCTAGCTGTAACCACAGTGGCTACCAATTCAGCAATTCAATATCCATAATTTCTCAGAAGAGAAGGTTAAAACCTCCAAGCTCTTTTCTTTAAGATAAAGACTTTGTCTGCCCAACCCACCCATTAACAATATTTCTTAACCTTACACAAGGAAAGAGACAAACATAATGAGAACATACAAACTACTAACAAGAATTAAAAGTTTAACCTAATTTTGACTCAACAGCAAAAAAAAAATCACTGTGGCAGCTTCAGAATTTTTCATTTCTGAGTTAAGCACTCCTTTAATTTAATAAGGCTAAGAAATACTACACTATAAAACAAATGCATGGAACCATATTTTATCTGTAATGTCACACGATGACAACTTGTGCGACAAATGTAATAATTTTATTTCTGATGTGAAAGTTCACAAGAGAGAGTGGGGCAGGCACAGACCTGGTCAGCATGGGTTTAGGAAAGGCGGGTCCTGCTTAACTAACCTGATCTCCTTCCACAGAAGGTGACAAGGTGACCCACTTAGTAGGTGAGGGAAAGCCTGTAGATATTGTCTAACTAGACTTTAGTAAAGTCTTTGACACTGTTTCCTACAGCATACTCTCCTGGAGAAACTGGCTGCTCATGGCTTGGAGAGGCATACTCTTCACTGGGTAAAAAACTGACTGGATGGTCGGGCCCAGAGAGTTATGGTGAGTGGAATTAAATCCAGTTGGCAGCTGGTCACAAGGGGTGTTTCCCAGGGCTCATTGCTGGGGCCAGTTCTGTTTAATATCTTTATCAATGATCTGGTTGAGGGGATCTCTGCAAGTCTGCAGGTGACATGAAATTTTTGGGAGTGCTGATATGCTTGAGGGCTGCAAGGCTCTGCAGAGGGAACTGGACAGGCTGGATCAATGAGTTGAGGCCAGTTGTATGGGGTTCAACAAGGCCAAGTTGCCGAGTCCTGCAGTTGGAACACAACAACCCCATTCAACACTACAGGCTTGGGTAAGTGAGGCTTTGAGCCGCCCAGCGGAAAAGGACCTGGAGGTGCTGGTCAACCAGTCGGCTGAATATGAGCCAGCAGAGGCCCAAGTGGCCAAGAAGGCAAACACCACCCTGGCCTGTATCAGAAATGGTGTGGCCAGCAGGAGTAGGGCAGCGATTATCCCCCTGTACTTGGTGCTGGCAAGGCTGCACCTCGAGTATTGTGTTCAGTTATGTGCCCCTCACTACAGGAAGAACACTTGAGGTGCTGGAGCATGTCCAGAAAAGGGCAACGAGGCTGGTGAAGGGTCTGAAGCACAAGTCTTACGAGGAGTGACTGAGAGAACTGGAGCTGTTTAATGTGGAGAAGAGGAAGCTGAGGGGAGACCTTACCTCTCTCTACAACTGCCCAAACAGAGGTTGTAGCGAGGTGGGTGTTGGTCTCTTCTTCCCAATGACAAGTGACAGGACAAGAGAAAATGGCCTCAAGTTGTGACAGAGGAGGTTTAGACTGGATATTAGGAAAAATTTCTTCACCCAAAGAGTTGTCAAGCACTGGAATGGCCTGCCCAGGGAAGTCATTGAGTCACTATCCCTGGAGGTATTTAATAGACTTGTAGATGTGGTTCTTAAGGACATGGTTCAGTGATGGAGTTCACAGTGTTGCGTTCAGGGTTGGGCTTGATTCTGACCTAAACGATTCCGTGATACAGTTTTTGGCAGGGTTAACGTCTCTGACTGCCTTCAATCAACTGAATATGAAGATCGTGCTTCGGATATTTTTCAACAATTTTACAAGTTGAAAAGTACACATGAAGAAAATTAGATGAGGAGCTGATGACACTGGAGATGCTTCTGGTCTTCCTTGGTCTATCTATATGTCTTGAATGGCCTCCAAAAGTCATCTGCTCAGCATGCATCATGTGGTACGCAAATACCATTCCAAGGTGTTAAACTGCAGATAAACTAGCATTTTACATTGTTTTTTCTTTTTTAAACTAGACAGAAGCCTGTTCATGTGAAAAAGCGTGTAAGGAACAATGTGCCCAGACAGAAAACACAACAGGGTCTAAAGAATACACTACAATACACTGGTGTAACACTTGCCCCACTTCTTCATCATCATTTCTAATTAATTAATTATAATCATAATCATATTCTAACACTATGCTCCTGCAATAAGTAATTTTTCTTGTGTGCAACAGTTATGCCTAGCAAATAGTCGTCAGATAAAAAAACAAACAATGGAGAAGAAAGGATGCCTTGGAGACATAAGAAAAACAGGCAATTTTGTATGTTAATTTCTTAGTCGACTGGGGAAAAAAAAAGGAAATTGTACTTACCAGGCATAATGCTTTTCATCTGCAAAAGGCCTTCCAACCTAATTACACTCTCACAACTTCTTGTAAAATGATCTGCAACTATTATCTCTGTTGTACCACAGAAGTCATAGGGCAGCAGTTTACTCAAGAGCAGTCCAGATTTCCAGTCTTCTGCTCAGACCATATCTCATTTCTTTTTTTGCACAATATCCTGTCACTCAGTTGCTCTGAATGCACCAACTTTGCCCACACAACTGCAGCACTGCAATCTTACAGCCTTGGAAGGCCCAGGTTTCCATGTCCCTGGGAACTGTTTTAGGATGCTTGAAACATTCACTTTTTTTCCTGTCATCAACCCAAGCATCATTTTGTGGGTAACAACACATTTGCTCTGTGTTTACAGGAACAAGCAACACGAGCAAAATGAACAGTCGGAGGAGTGAGAATAGTGCTGAAACTCTCCTTCTGTCAAGATGAAAGTTAGCAACACTCTTCATGCTCAATGCCAGCCCCACTGGGATCACCTAAGTCCTTGGGAAACGCCGCCAGTTTGCAAAATGTACAGAAGCTGTTTTTTGTTACAGAAATGAAACCCGTAACTGCCTTTTTTTTTTAGGCATTTGTTCTTGAACAACTGTTTGCGCTCCTTAAAAGCATTGTCACAAGGCTGTCACAGCTGGGAAACACAAATACTGAAGCATGCGCCTGCAGTCAGAACCAGCACAGATTAGCAACCATATACTTCATGACTTAAAAAGTGGCAAGATGCTTAAACAGATGAACAATCAAACCTTTTATATATAACTACTGCCTTATGGATAACTGCTTTAAAGGACAAATGCAAGTGATCTAAATACAAACTGTCTGTCTCCGAAACTGCTCCTTGCAGCATTGTGTTGAACTATGAGCACATAGAAACCTTCCTGCCCTTTACTTAGTCACTGACCCCAGCTTCTGTGATCCTCACACTGTCCCTACCACATTACTTATCTCTTATTCCTTCTCAGCAGACAAAGTTACTAGACAACCATAGCTGACATATTGTGCTAACCTATTATTAGGTGACCCTGACACTCTACCTCATATTTTCTCATTTTATATTCACAACAATTCAAAATTGAAATATCAAGGGTGATTGGAACCTTTTATCTACAACCTTGGGAGTGACAATGAGACAGAAGTCAGGAATGTACATGACATCTTTGGTTACAGCCTAAGTGATACTATAACGTAGGAAAGTGGAAGTCGGCTTTTTATCTCTTCCTTCTCCAAAATACATAACATCATATAAGTCTGATTATGCTGAAAATGGTAACTTTGCCGCCCTTTTATCAAAGTCTCAGAGAACTTGCCTGTCTAGTATTTGAAAGACTGAGAAGTTACGCAAAAAAATGTATGAAACTAAAAGGTCTTATACAACCTCCCAAAGCCTGTCTGCCACAAAGAACAGGCAAAGCTTGTGTTCAGCTGACACAAGACACTCCCCTTGCCTTGCCTCTTCTCGAAATGAGTCGCTGATGTGGCCATCCAAGGAGCAGGAAAGAGGAAAATCTATTCAATGATCCTCCCAGGACAGAGGAAGACCTGCTGGCCAAAGGTGTAACCTGCCATATGCATCAAGGACAAAAGAAATCATCTTGTTATTTGATGCCAAGCTTGCACCAGGGACAATAACAACATAGTGGAATCTAAGGGAGCAAGTATACTTATTAAGCTTTGGTTTCCTCTGCACCCATAACCACTTGACATTGTACTATAGGAACATCAAATACAGCTTGAAGGCAACAAATTTAACAGAAATACCTAAAATGAAAGTGTAACTAATAGTGACTGGTAGATTTGCTAACAGAAGAAGTACCTGCTAACTGGAGCAGCCCTACCAATCGCTGGTTTTCTCTTAGCAAGAGGCAATATTCCAAACTAAGTCAATTACAAAAAAATCAAGAAGATACTCACCAGCAAGTGTATAATCCATATCAAAACCAAAGCACTTTATCTTTTCCATAGCTAAACTTCTGTTTACGAAGACCCTGTAAAAAGAGAAGAAATAAAGCCATTAAGAATAAATAGTTATTTTTTTAAATACCATGTTTTGGAACAAACCTACACTGCCTGCTGTCAGGCTGTCTGCCTCTCAAGCCAATATTAGAAAATATACCTGAAAATGAAGGCATGTTTCGTTTTTTTCCAAGGAGTTCTCCAGAAGCAAAGCCATGACTTTGCAGGGTTATTCTAATTACTGGTATGCTGTCTAAAGACATACACACATGCATGCCTACACACACGCGGCTTTGCATGTGACCTGCAAAAATTCCTAAGAATAGAAGGGCAAAATATCCAGAAGCAGAATTCAGAGCTCATGTGAGAGGAAACTGGAAGGAAAGGATGGGAAGCAATATGATTTGCTTGTTACAAAGAGGTAACAAGGAAAGGAAAATAACATTTCTGTGAATAAACTCAGCATTTGAGTCCTCTTTGGAACTGTATCTGGAAACTCAAAGCTAACCTAAATGGATCCATTTCCACATTTACATGAATAGCATTAAAAACATTTAGTAAAGCTCTGAAAAACAACAACTGAAATAAATTTTCATCCACAAAAATATGCTATTTCTATTGAGAAATTTTTTATTCATGTGTATAACCACCCTGTAACTCCTCAAAAAGTGCTATTTTTTAAATTCCACTTTTGCTATTAATGCTTATTTCAATAAGAATCTAAGCTGAATACTTCCAGACACGACATTTTAATACACTATATTCAATTTAGTTCAAGTAAATACCACGGTAAAGAAATAGCTCAGAAAATACAACAACCACTTTTCTTGCTTCCTGTTCCAAATACTACAGTAACTAAGCTGCTTATGTTTTCCCAAACTTTAAACCATATAGCAGATCTGTAATTCAACAGTAGTTCTCTCCACAGTCTGTCTTATCTGAACTTTCAGGATGAGAGTGAAAGCTCAGCTGCGGGACGGAAGCTGAGCTTCTCAACACTGTTCTTGGACAGAAATCCTACGTACTGCTTGAGTTGTGATGCCGAGACAAAATTCTCCTGTACGAGTAAAGTCCCCAGAGCCTTAACCTGTGCTTTGATTTCAGTACGCGAAAATTCTACAAATATTTAATAAGTGCATTGCCTTTAGAAGTGTAATTATCCTCTTAAAAACTGAAATCAGCAGCACTGCTGCACAGGAGGAGTGGTGCAGGGACAGTGACAAAGCAATGGAGACGGCAAGTGCAAACCCAAGCACTTATACATTCTAAAAAGATACAAGAAACCACAGGCAGATTCTCCTCCGCATGCATGTTCAGGGCAGGTGGCTGGCATAACGTGCCCATTTAACTGCCTGTGCCAATCAGCTGCAGCTCAGATTTTAACAGCAAACTGCTAACATCGAACTATCACACAAGCTGTCTTACCTCATCTCTCACCGATGTGCTCCTAGTTTAGTTTGCAGCAGTCTGATTCATCCACTTGTCTGAATCATATTACACAATTCCTCTAAAGCTTCCCTAGTGCCGATGCAATTTTGCTTGGATCTGATTTGACTTCAGAAGATCATTATGTCTGAACCTAGCCTTAAAGTACTGTGTATCTTCTTGGACAGTGTTATAGAAAACACATCTGTGACTAATTTAACCAGTCACTGGATATCGTTGTTGTTCCACACAAATCCTCTTGGAATACAGTTTCTTTGGCAATAGTATACTTTCCCCTTAACCTTGCACACTCTCTCTGGGAGTCACAGTTTCCTGGCAAAGTGCCTGCCTTTGACAATGGGGTTTGTCACTAAGAGGCCTTGGAGGTTATAGATGACGCTCTTTTCTGATAGATTTATGTATTACCTAAACAAGACAAAGTGATAGGAAAAGAACTGGGAACTGGTAAATAAATGCCTTTTGGAAATATGAGATGTGATTGTAAATCACTAAAATTCACCCCTGAAATAGCCAGCTTTTGAGTAGGTGAAGCAAATTATCTAAATCTGCAGTTTGATTACATGTTTGTCTTTTAACAGTAAGATAGCTCTGATTTACAAGAGGCCAACACAAAATGTTATTTGGTACTAAACACAGTTTCATGCTTTGTATAATGAAGATGACTACATTCTGTGCTGCTGGTGCCAGAAAGCATTATTTATTAGCTAATTCAAGCTCACAATTTCTGATCTCACATTTGTGCAGTCTGTTTCTGAAAGTGAAGAGCTTTGAGAAAGAATAACATACCTCTGGGAGACACTAGCAACATTTTCTGCCCAACTTGCAAAGTCCAATTTCGTCCTTGCCTTTAGGCTTAGCCCCTGGAGCACAGCTTCCCGTCCTTCTGAACAGGACGGGAATAGGAAGGGAAATTTAAAGAAGCTCAGAAGAGCATTTCAGAACTGCAACATTTAGGAACAGTTTCCCAAAAGAGGATGAAAAACACGCATTAAGGCAGAGTTGAATGCACTTATGAAAAGGGTAATACAACAGCATCTGTGAAAGGCAAAATGAGGGAGCTGTGACCCAAGACTCTTCCAGTCCAGCTTGCCTATGTTTAGATGATGATGACAAACTGACCAAAAATCATGGAAAGATCTCTAAGCCTCTGACATTTTTTTTTTCACTTGTTTTTGGAGCATTTACAAAATGAACTCGGGGACTGAAAAAAAACCCCAGCACTCGTTGTTACTGAAGATCTGGAAAGTTTACTAAAAACAATGAAACAAAGAACATCTATTAGCATATTTTTGTTCCAAAATAAGTCTTATGACTAAAACATGAAAATTACTATACCAGCCCCCTCTCTGTAACAGCTGGTGAAGATCTCTCCTCCTCCATTAACTTGTAAATATTGACTATGACCAACAAATCCTACATGGCAGGGTCCAATCATGCCCCAATGGTTGCCACAACCTGGCAGATTTCAAGGCATCCTACCAACTGATTTGATGTGGTAATTACTTCACCCACCCATACTGGAGTGAAACAAAGCAAGTATTTTAAAAAGCTAAAGAAGGATCTTGCACAACATGTTCAGAACAGGAAATGAGAATACTTCAATCAATTTAAACTTGGATATGCCTTGGCAGATTAAATGGCAGACTAAACAGTGGCAAAAAAAGCTGGGACCAATTCCACTTCTCTTGTGAAGGCCCAGCCAGCTATTGGGTTATTTTGTAACTTTAAATCCTGATAAAGACAGATGTCTCCCTTGCACAGTGCTTCCCAACACACAAAGGGCTAGGTAGATACTTACAAATATTTACTCCCAACTTAATTCAGGGGGTTTACTCAAAGTAGTAAATATCTGCAGTATCCTAGAAACTAAAGATAAAAGTTGAGATTAAATCATCATGATAGTTTCTGGGAAGAGCCAGGTATTTCTCAGAAGCTACAGACAGCCTGTTTCAAAGCTGTGCTTAGATCCTAACCAAAGGCACCCTCAGTCTGATTTTAATACCAGTCAAATTCATCTGTTGGCTACAAAAATGTTACATCTCCACAGAAGACATGGTACAGAGAAATGAGAAGAGTTGTTTTTAATGACTAAAAAGCAAAACTAACAGTAAGACCCTAAGAACCCTAATGACCTGAAAGAAAAGATTCTCTGGTCTCTAGAGGAAAGGAGGAGATGAAAAGTTATTTACAGCCTATCTAGATAGCCAAAAATCAAGCTTCCACATTACAAACAGTCAAGATAAATTCAGAATAAGAGGTAAACCAAAATCACCCAACAGTTTTAGGCAAGCAAGTTTTAATCTAGAATATTTTTTCCACTTGCCAGAATCAGAAGAAATCACGCTTTCCCTTCCCCGGATTTTGTTATTTTCCATTCTGAAAATAATCTTTTTAACTAGGAGCACTGGAGTTAAAAATTTAGCTGATCTAAAAAGTTAACAGCACTGGGCAGTAACACAAATCAAACTGCAGGCATAGCAGGAGAACACCCTCTCCATTCCTCATTGTGAGCAGCAGAGGTGAGTATTGCCTAAACCCAGCTCCCCAGCAGTCTGCAACCAGAGCACCTCCTTAAATAGGGCACTGCCTTTCTCTTGCCTTCAGCCTTCCTTCCTGATGAAAAAACAAGCACTCCCTGTGCAGAGTGGCTGGAGTGGTCCAAGGTGTCAGTGCTTGTGGGGAAGTTAGTTGAGGGATCATATCCAGCCCCATCGGCTCCCTGAGCCAGCACACAGCACAGCTGGGAGTTGGGGCGCAGCAGCCTGGAGTTGGTGTGGCTTTGCCTGGCACAGATCCACACTTTTAGACAAATGGACTTGAGGAGCTGTTTAAGGGGAACCATGAAGCACACTTCCTCCCTAATGAGTTCTTCCTTAATGATTAAACTGTGCAGCTTGGCCACAGCAGAAGGTTCTCAATGATGACAGTATTTATTTTCTTTTTGAGCTCTACGAATTGTGCTAGGTAAGAGCAACAACACTGCAATTCACAGTCCTGCAGATTTTTAGGAGAGAATTGAGCTCAGTTTTGTTACTGTTCTTGTCAACCAATTCCGAGGCAGGAACATAAATCCCAACTCTTCTCGAGTAACACAGGAGAGGAGTGAATGCAGAGAGAGCAAAATGTTTTTATTTTAGTTATGCAAAATCTCTAAGCATTCTGTGCCCTGATATTCTTGTAATGTGACTGACAAAATAAACAAAATGTACAGAATTATTCAACCAAGAAGGAACTTGGCACTTGGTTCACAACTCCTCATAGCAGGAAAATGAAAATGAAGAATGTGAGGCGAGATTTCTAGAACTGCATTCCTATAATGGTTTTCCAAATGTGTCTATAAGTTCTGTGCAGCAAGAGGCACCCATTGTCAGGAGAGCATGTTTCACTGGAAATTAAATAAATAATGAGCGGAACAGCACATACAGTGGGAGCTGGCTAAGTGTGCCCTACGCGTGGATTTAAAAAAGACTAGTGGACAGTAGGGCTCAACGAGCCACAAAACAGGGACTAACAAGCCAGAAGGCTGATTTCTGCTTCCTCAAAGCTTAGGCACCTTGGTTAATCTTCATTTTACGAACAACTTCCATGTTTTAATAAGCTAGAATAGCTAAAAAGAAATGAGGGAACTAAATGGATTAGCTTTTAATAGCTTTCCATGTCCAAGTTCCCCAAGCCTCTTTAAAAAGGCTAATAATGAAAAAAATCCCACCACTCTTATAACAACTGGATGTCCCAGGATTACTAGCTAGTCCCCAGATGATGTGTGACTGGGGGAGATGTCTCACCACATGCTATCACAGTTCTGGCTGCAGATGACTTCGACCTACAGCAGTGAACTCGGATGAATCCCTCACTAATGTTACTTACCTGGCACAAATCACGTAAGCAACTTTAAGAAGATACTAATATACATCAAAATGTCTTTGGGTGCTGGATGCAGAAATAAATAAGAAATAAACTGCTTTAAGTTACTAAAACCAATGTAATCATTCTTTTGCTGAATCTCGTTTCTTTAGGCAGGTAATGACCATTCCAGGTATTATATTTATTATACCATTTTGCTCTTTTTTTCACAATGTCAGTTTTTCAGAGTTCCATGTTATTCCTTCTTCAACTGAAGAAAAATATTCTGACAGGTCACCATGTTTGTAATCATATTTAGAGATAGTGTTTGGGCTTGAGATGACTTTAAGCAGATGAAACAGCATCACATAGGGGAGACAGAAGAAAGGCCGTCAAAATTTCCTGGCCACTTCTAGTAACACATCCAACAAAATGTCCTGAAATTTCACAAGACTGACCACTCTTGCGCAATTGAGTGACATAAAACTGGAAAATCAGGATATGACTGGAACTTAAAAGTCCAATAAGGCTGTATCCAGAAACATGACTATGAGCACTTCCCTCTCAAATTCAGCAGGAATCAGATGGAAGGAGATAGCCTTGGCCCTTTCTGTTTCCATTGTTTGGGTTTTCTCCCCAGGCAACAGCAAAGTGCCAAGTAGCTTACATATGGATTCCATCCCAAAATAACACCCGTCTGCTCTGTGAAACTATTAAAGCTAGGGATCATGGGACATTTTCAATATAATTTCTTTATTATTGATTTGGCAAGCATTCTGCTTTCTCATAAGCACGCCCATTCTGTCACCTTAACATTCCCTCTCCCTCTTCTCTCCAATGTCCAAAGCACTAAGGCAAAACAGAGCCACATGCTGCCCTCTGCTACACACACGCTACTGAGGAGGCTGCACAAAGACACTGGAGGACAGACCACAGCCAGCAGTCCCCACAGAGCTACCTCATTTACAACCACATGAAAATATCACCTATCCAAACACATTTGATGGAAAGAGCATTTTCAGACTATTTTTTTTTCTCATTTGCCACCTCAACAAACTGATCATTTTAAAGATACTTTATATACAGGGACTCAGAGATAAACAGTTTCAAGCCTGATAACCCAGTTTGTATAACACTTCCACCTGTTTCCAATCACTGGTGACCCCAGTATAAACAAAGTGAAGAAACAAGATCAGCAGTGAATAGCCCAGAGTTTACAAATTCGAACAAACTAAAATGTACCCTGAATACAACTTTAACTCCAGAAATCAAAACAACCAATTGGTAAGCCTTTTGCTTTGTCATTATTAAAGTACATACCACTGTTTTTACCAGGATCTCAGCATATTTTAACAGCTTAAATCACTTGGCTCATGTTACTGCCATAAGATGCTTTGAAAGCAAAGTGAAGCACAGAACTATGAAGCAAAGTATTCAACAATCTATGACCGGTCAGCAGGAGCATTAGGAGTAGGAATCACAATGCCACATCCCGTGTGCTCGCCAGTAAACAACAGAGCGAGAAAACAAAACCAAAACAACAACAGAAACCCCATCTTCAGGGCGAGAAGTCTCAAATTACTCTGATGCACAACAATAAAAGCATCTCAAAGTTTATATGTTTAACAAAATGGCCATCTCAGCCTTACCGCCCTGCTAATCCAAAACCACAGAATAAAAGTAAATGCAAATACCTGTTTCCTGGATCTTGGTAACTCTCAGTAACAACAGTGGATGGAACACCAACTTTTTCCATTATTTGCTTTAACTAGATGTGGTTGCTATTTAAACCCTAAAGAGCTATGTGAGATAATCCAGAGGGTGCCTAGAAGTGCTCACTCCAAGTTAAAAAATAGACACTAGGGCAATTTGGTGGCTCAGAGTCAACCTAGTTCTTGCCTAATTACAATCAGGTTAAATGACAGTACTCCTCCAGAACAAATGACCTAGTGATTATCCTCTACCCGGAAAAGTCAACAAGCAGTGCATGAGGGAGGTGGCCTCACAACTACACACACTACGGAAAAGCCACCCAACAGCTACACATCCATTTTATTTCCGAATTAAAACGTATGTTGCCAGCAGGACTGTAATGCAGTATCCTCTTACCAGTGACCTCTGCTAGAGAATGAATACCATCTAGCTTGCATATTAATTCATCTGTAGCCCTCACCTCCAACAGGCGCCAACAATGTTGTATAATGAGGTTTGTGGCTGGTAGTAACACTAGCTAAAAAAAAAGGCTTAGTTAAAGCCATCAGAAATACCTCAAAGATAAAACTCCACCACTTCTCCTCCCCTACAGATTCTTCTGATTCGTGATGTTGCTTTTAAAGCCCTTGAACTCTGCAGCATAGCATACGTGTTCATATTTGCACACTTCAGTTGCTTCATCAATAACATCAATAACCTAATTTATTAAGCAGCTATACAAACCGGTCCAAACACCAAGCTACTCTTTTGCGAGGAAAACAGCTACAAATATTTGATTTTGAACATTCTTGCCTGTGGCATTCAGACATGATTATGACATAGTCATCATACTCTGAGTCAGTATGCATTGCACCAGTTATACCAGTCTCAACTGGGATTTCTGCCAACAATGTTATATATTGAACATCCATCCATCAAGTACGATACAACAAAAAGTACAATACCTGAAAAAACACATTCCTGGTATGAAAGACCATGGTAAAATATGACTATTAGAGTGGCATCTTCAGAGCTAAGTTTTTATAAGGTTTTTAGAAGTTTCATGTGCATGATAACGTTATTTTTTACGGTAAATTATTTTGGTTGGATTGGAAACTTTTCCCCTTATTTGAAGTTGCTTCAGTATTTAGTATTCAAGCATATCAAATCTGGTGTAGCTCATGTGAACCAGAAAGTTAAATCAAAAATTGTAGGTATCTCCACTGATAAATAAGCACGAAGTAAACAAACAATGAAAGAAGTTTTTAAAATGTCACACTTCAGAAAACAAGCATTAACAGCAGTACTTAGAAAATCCCAACAAACGACTCTGAGCCAAACTGGGCTTCCAAGACTGCTATCAATGCCCCAATTATACTCATCTGAAAGCATGGCCCAACTACCAAGCTCTTCCAGCCTTCCAGACCAGGTCCATAAAAACACTGGGACCAGCATTAAGGTATAAAAATTTAATAGTTTTAAATTCAATGTTCTCTTTTTATAGTTTTTGTTTCTAAGTCACTTTAGATTCATGTTTTGAAGTTTATTTTTTTAGCTGCTAGAGCAAGAAGACAAAGAGAAATAGAAAAGGAGAGGGACTGAAAGAGAAAGAAAACAAAGAGAAAGAAAAAAGAAGGAAAAGAAATAAAATAATTTTGATAATTAATGCCATTATATAAAATGCCTTGTCTTTTCATAAAATTGACAGTGCTTCAGCAATATCCAAGAGTCAGAGCATACTTGGACCTCAGTGAAACAAATTTACATCGTAGAAGTGATGGCTGGACAAACACACATCTTCTACATCCAAACAATTATTAAAATACTAAAAGAGATACTGTTAAACAACAAGGGAAACAACTTCAGTCCTATCCTATCACATTAAGTCTGCACTTATCCTTTAAGTAACATCGTATCTGTTAAGACTAAGACCACAAAAACTACTAGAAATAGAAATGTGACAACACTGCCTCTGGAATGAGGTTGTTGCAGATTCTTGCAATACTGGATTATCAAAATAACTTCCATGAAACTGGTACACCAAAGCCATTAGTAGCACAGATTTATGCTTCAGTCTTGGTATCAGGTTCTCTCATTCTCTCTCTCAAGTCCCTCCCTTTCTCTTTTTGAAAGATGATAGTAATTTCAAACCAAAAATGTGTCTCCCTTTAATGTATTTCCAATGTTGTGCTTTCCATGAAAATCTGAAGAACTAGCAACATTTCTGCTCAATATGTTTTGAATAAGACATTTCTAGAGTCTAAAAAAGGATACGTAAGCTGTTCCAGAGACTAATTTTGGACTACCAGATCTCAGTTTCTATTGGAAACACGCATTTACATGAGTGCATTCTCATCTGCCATAAGGAAATTGTTTCTGAAAGTAAAGATTTCTCACAAGAGTTAAGGGTAAACATGATGAGGACTTGAATGTGTGAGTTCTTAAGGACAAGTGCTGCTTCCTTTGGATCTTTTACAACACTTAGCAGACTGTCAACACCTAACCATTATGAATGTTGAGGAAATATTTAAGAGAAAAAAAAAAAGATCTTAATCTCACTTCATTTCCGTCAGTCTAAATCAGGAGTAACACAACTGAAGTCACAGGTAAACCCATCGACTTCAAGGAGATGAAGACTTTTTGCCAAGGAATAGTATTAAACTCTTCTCTTTGTACCTGCTACATATAGGTACATTCATTAGAGGTTTCCCTAACTGACAAACCAGCTGGCAGAGAGAGACTCAAATAATGCCACCACTTAAAACATATGCCCAAATATATCCATTGGAAATGTGAAAACTTCAGAAATGCACTATGGGATCCATTACTTACCCTCAGACATTGCAACTTGCACGACCTGGCCTTTCATACAATGCTAAGGCATTTTTCTCTAATCAGATTCCATTTGGAGAATCAAAAGATATCTAACACTTCCAAAACACTTCATCAGAAGTATATGAATCACAATTGTAACCTGCCATTTAAGCATGAGGTTGGGAAACTTGACTTCTCTTTCTGTTTCTGTATCAGATATACGTCTGCCCAACTCCTGTGGAATATACTCTGATCACCATACTGCATGACTTCTCAAATTAAACAAACTACA
Source organism: Dromococcyx pavoninus (assembly GCA_033558185.1). Lineage (NCBI taxonomy): Eukaryota > Metazoa > Chordata > Aves > Cuculiformes > Neomorphidae > Dromococcyx > Dromococcyx pavoninus. The sequence continues at coordinate 171,045 of JAUMJL010001862.1, forward strand.
CCTCCCACAAACAGAATGCTGACAACTACCAGATGCTGGTTTTTTTTAACTCCATAATGGTCTACGTATCTGATAAGGATGCAGACTGCATCCATTTTCTATGCTCTATGCCTGGAATCTTGGGAGCTGCAGGCTAAATTTTTGACTCAACCAAATCTCCAATGTGATCTTGTGAAGACAATCTAGTGTCTGTACTTTGATTCCCAAACCGTAAAATGGGAGTGATAACATTTCTTTTATTCCATACTCTATCTATTGAGACTGTAATTGTTTTACAGCAAAGAGGGTTTTAGGCACACCTACCAAAGAAAAGGACGCTGAGATCTTGTCTAGTGCTTCTACAAGCTCCTGTGGTGCAAACAATTAACCATACTACATATAACTCTCAAACGATTTCTGTTCCCACTGGATTTCTTCCTTATTTGTATTTGTGCATTCCAGTTTCTAAGGCTATGCTCTCCCAGCGTGCACTGCAATAGTTACTATAACACTTCTGCCAATGAGTATTTCTTGACTTGAAAGCTTCTATCCCAAAATCTAACTTTGATTAATCTTTCATCTGCATTAACACACCGTACCCTCACTCATGCATCTTTACTGTTTATAAATATCTGCAGGCCAATAGTCTGCTCCCTTCTAAGTTCTCTTCTACTAACACTTCTGCAAAGAGGTGTGAATGACCTTCCTGTTTTACCAACAAGCAAAACCAAAGAAATGTGAGGTTTATGCTTAGTTTTTTTTCCTTCTGTCTCAGCACTTTAATTGCAGGGTGACATGAACAACTTACCGGTGGTAGGCTTCTCGGCGATACTTTTTCAGAGCGTGCCCATCCATATTTGCAGGGAGATCTGCTGCATTCTGGAGTCGGTCGCTCCATGAGGTTGTCATCTTCAAATGCTTATTTATTTCTGAAAAAGGCAGAAGAGAAAAGCTTAAGTTCAAGGATTGTTTCACCAGACAACAGTCTGCTTCCTGGTACGAAGAGATACGATGCCACACAGGAAGTCTTGCAAAGTACCCTGTAGCATGATCTGAGTTTTCAGGTCAAGCAAGATGCTTTCCTTTGAGATGTCTGAAGAGACAGAGAGTCAAAATGGAGAGCTGGAAAGACTTTTCCATGCGGCTGGAACTGCAAAGACATTCCTCTCCGCTGTGGTGAAAATGCATTTAGAAACAGAGACTTTGTTTTCATTGCTGAAAGGGGTATTCTTTGACCATAGAATTAGTAATACGCATTAGGAGTAGCTGCAGGAAAATCTACCCTTTATACAGGAGATAAATGAGGCAGGTTAAAGTCTGCAAACCCCGGTATGCTTTTCTTTAACACCCCGGTGGGACTGACCTTGCCACTTTTACCACAGGGTAAAAATAAAGAGCCTTATCTCTCGCAATTTGATCTCTAAGCAAAGACAAAGCTTGAAACTGATGCTAAATTAGCAGAAACAATTGGAAGGAAAGTAGAAAGATGATCTTCTGTCCTCTGCAGGTCAGACACATTGAGACAGAGCAAAAAAACACTGCAAACCTGAAACACTAGTCATGCAAATATTCACCAGCAGATCTTCACAAACATCTGTGTCCCTTCACAAATACTGGTTGTCAAAACCAAGCCACCAGATGGTTCTTCTTGTCAGAAAGACCATGCAGTGCAGAAACAGGGGTACCTTTCCCAACTGTGTTATTAGAACACTGGGGGAAGCCTGTTTGTTCCCTCCTTCAGCCAGACTTATGCCCTGCTGCAGTCTTGGCACCAGGGGGGATGAGGAAGCAGCCCCACAGTGAGTCACTTCAGCTCACCCGTCCAAATCCTCACCCATCAAAACAAACTGACCAAAGGCAAATGAAAACTGTGTAGTTCTCCACGGGTCAGCAGGCTTGAACCCGGCACAACCTGCCAGACCGCTAACATTAGAGCTGGTGTGAAGAATGAGGTGGGAGCTGCATCCCACAGTTATACCGAATTAGGTACAACATGAAACTACGTTCTTGTGTAACCCACACAACTGCTGGGCTGCAGGGGCTTGGCTTGTTTGCTATTCCCTAAAAGAAACAGAACTATCCACAACCATTTCTACACACCTTCAAATATGACTGCCCTCATTTTGCAGAAGGAAAACAAGATGATTTCTGCAAAACAAAGAGTAGAGCCACTGTCCAAAACAGCATTCAAGGTCCTGGCGCTTTCGGCAGTCAAGCGCACGCTCGGTTTCTAGAGGAAATCACTACAACTTTTTAGTTTTAAATTTGAATAAAGAGCAACAGTTACAATTGTCACAACACTTGTTAGTCTATTTACCTACTAGTTGCTGGTCATAAAAATCAAACAGACAGCAAACAGATTGTCTGTAAAAAATACATTCTACCCTCCCCCAGCATTCTCTGCTTGTCTCCAAGTTACTATAGCCAAGGTTTACAAACGCACCTTCTGCCACATCCTAAAGGTCACCAAATTTAGGCGCTGGCAGGCAGCCCAAGAGACCGCATGCCAGAGCTAAGAGCTCTCCCCCCTGAATTCCCTGCAACACACCCAGGAGAGGAGGTCACCGCAGCAACAGGCAACGAGCCATTCCAGAGCCATTCCAGCCAGCCGCAACTTCCACAACAGGGCATGCAGGGAGAAGCAGCTTCTAAAATAGCCCGGGCCCTGGCCACCAAGGGCTTGTAAGTAATTACCAGCTATTTAAGCCATGCCCAAAGGCAGATGGAAAGCAGTACAGGTCACAGAACTAAACAGCCCGCAAACATCAACCTGTTCCAGTTCAAAGGCAGGGTAGTGCCTGCAGTGATGTGGCTTGCAGGCAGCAAGGGCTGAAGTGGTCAGGAGAGGAGCAGTGCCCATCCTAGAGTGACAGACTCCAAGTCAGCAGCCGAGACAGGCAGCATAGTGAGAGATCTAGTGTGACCCCAAGACTACAAACTACAAAAAGGGTTTGTGTCCCCAGAGGGTGGAAAAGCATCTACACTGTGGATATTTCAAGATGCTCTAGATCATCACCACTTTGCTCTTACCTGGAGCTATTTTAAAGCTACTAACTTGGACCTATGGATTCAGACCCAAAAGACATGTTTAATGCCTCTAAAAGGCATGCCAAATAGCTCTGAAAAAAACTGTTGCATGGCTGATCTTATGACGCTTAGACAGCTCTGGGTGTAGGTCTTCCAGCTGAAACAAGTCCAAATCCAAGCTTCCTGCCATTTAGAAGGGCTAGACTATCCTGCTTACCCCATCAGACACATAGCAAGATAAAAAGATTTACACCCAGAGCCAAAACCAGAGACTTTCCATTCTGCCACTCTTCTTCCCACTTCATCTGCTTCCCATCACCATCACACCTCACCAGAGATGCTGACACAGGTACTAGGACAGGACTGCTCCCAACGGTCATCCATGCCAGACATTTGATACTTCACCAACAGTAACCTACAAAATACCCTAAAATCCAGACGGCAAAATAATTTTAGCAGGCTACTTTAAGTAACATCCTTTCTAAAACTAAGAATTGGTGAAGCAGTTTGAGATCCTACTTCATGAAACCCTCTTCTACAGCAGGAAAAACAGACAGCATCACTTTGTGTGTGCTCAGATTCGAAAAGCTGAGAGTTGAGGAAACCACAAAAATCTGAGTTTCCATAATTATGCGAGAAAGGCCTAAATTATTTTAATGATCCAGCAGTATTTTGCTGTATCAGTGACAAACAGAGTTCATAGGCGGGACAAGGTTTATAGACAGAGGCAATACCTTTTATTAGACCAACTGGTATGGCTGGAAAAAAACAGACAACCTCTTTGGGCACACGAGCTTGTCTACATTTTCAAACCCTGTCGGTTGCTCTAATAAAAGATATTACCTCTACCTTTAGGCTTTGCCCTGATTTATTACAATTTTTCTTTTAGTGTTCACACTCCATAAAACAAAAAAAACCCCTTATGCTGAAAGCTTTGTTTCAAAAAAACTCAAAGTGCTCTTAGAGCCTAGCAAGCCCCACTGTGGCAACAGCTTACTGCTCTGAAATAGAACAGGAACAACTGACAAAATAGATCGTGATGGATGTTCCCCACTCAAAAGTCTTACACAAAAAGTCTGCTGATGGACTTCAATGAAATTTTTCTGATGCTTCTAAGATATAAAAATCATCCTACCTGCATGGGTAAGAGACATGAAACCTGAGCCCTGAATACAAATTCCTTCTTCCAAATATAGAGAGAAAAATAAGAAGGACTGCATCACTCCATACTCTTGTAAGCCACTGCAATAAAGATCTACAAGAGGGGGCAGGCAGCCAGGCAAGATTCTCAACTCCGAGTAACTGAAATATGATGCATCTTTCTTTAGTTACAAATCTATTTTTTAAATGAATAATCTGTAAATAGCTTCATGTAAAAATAGAAATCTTTACATAGATAAAGCATGTCAGAACACCTCCCCATAATTTACTGCAAACACGCTCCTTGCTAGTGAAGTCTTAATTAAGCATCTGACAGCATTTATGGTACAGGGCTCATTTTGGAAAAAAGTATTCAAAATCTCAGCTTCAAAGCTTTGAAACAGAGCTACGATCCAGCACATATGCTCTGGTCCAAAAGAACACAAGATTTTTAGCATGTTTTGAAATAAGTCTACTTGCTTCTTCTGTCGTATTTTGGCTGACTTCAAGTATTATCCATGGTCTATTTTTTTCAAGTACTCATAGATAGAAAATAACATGTCCAGAGCATTCCTTTTCAAATTTTACTTTTTTTTTCCTTACCTTTTTTGGTGAACAAATAGTTAGAAATTTTTGCACCTGGTAATATTTGATGTGGTCAGGTTAACTGCACTGCCTGGGGTTTTTTTCTGAGTTTGTTTTAACACTTTGATGACGCATTGCTAACATTCTCCTACTAGAATGTGGAGATAAACAGAACAGCAATGACAATTCCGCTTTTTCCAGGATATTCTCTTGAGAGCTTATATGGCAGAACACAAAAGCATCACTAACCTATCCCAAGGTTGTAGTGTACTGACAGTAACTTGCCACGCACTACATCTGCCTCTTTGCACACGTTCTGCGTCAAGAATCATTAATACCTTGCCAATACGACCCACACACGTATGTACACAATGGAAAGCTAAAAGGAAGAAAGATGATCACAACTAACGTTAGCTACTTAAAAGCTTTGCATGCAATCAAAGGCTGTGGATGTACAGACAAGTCTTGTGGTGCTCTTGCCAAGCCTAGAGCTGCTCCTGGCTCCCCACGGCCACACTGCTCCACTTCAGGTGGCTTTGTGGAACCTCAACAAGGGAGGAATGAACCATGTTAAAATTCTGAGAAAGGGAAGAAGAAAGCGGAGTAGGATTAGGGTTTAAAACTCAGATCAAATTTGTCGTCTGGGTCACAGCATGGCCTCACAAACACGGAGGAGAAAGGCTTCTTTTTCTGCAGCAGTGGTTAGGAAGGGCAAGTGACTCACCTTCCAGAAGCGCCCCTCTCCCCCCACCAAGGGCAGAATTAGCTCGCATGTACTTTAGAGACACTTGAGGCAGCTAGCATCCGAGGATGTGCAACCCACTCAGGGTAGTATCACATCTTCTGATCCTCTGACACCCTGGGACGGACTGCAGACAGTGGCCAGGACTCTGTCATCCCCCTCAATACCGTCTCTCCTAAAACCACTGTGGAACCAGGGACTGAGTAGGCTTCTGGCACAGTTCTTATGCCTGTGATCCCAAAGCACATCATGAACTCTTGTTCACATGATACACTAAGGGGCAGCAAAAGGTGCTGTTACCATTTTGTCAGCTAAGGATACCTGGGCACAAAGAAGGCTGTAACACAGAACAAGTAGAAATCAAATGCAGAAGTCCTAATTCCTCAGTCTCTGTCCTAATCATCAGTCTGAGTTCCTACTGCTGTCAAAATGAATCACAGAGATACACTGTGTCTTCCTTGCACGGTATACATTAACACAAATTCAAATTTCAATATCTGGCATCAACTGGCAGACTCTGAAAGGTCAACTAAAAGCCCTATTAAATACAATTGCATGCTTAATATTGCCAGCTTCATAAATATAAGCATGCCTTGTTATATGTGCCCTGCTTGAAATTGCATGTTAGGAATAATACCTAGAATGATACACCATTAGCAAGATCAGATCTCTACACATTCCTAAACACTCCTGACTTCTGCTCCCTGTTCAAACCCTGCACTGAACCCTGGCTCTCCCAGGTTTCATCCACACTCTCAAACTATGTACTTGTTTACTGGGCAACCATTTCAGTCTCCTCTTCCACACCACCACTCAGGCACTGTGCTTGACCTCACCTCCTATACCCACACTGAAGCTCTGTGCAAAGACAATGAATCAGCTCACATATAAATACCCACAGTTACTTCCCTTCCCCTAACGTGCTGGCCTGTCGATGGCTACCTCCCTGGAGCAGTCCTTTCTGTGCAGGCTCCCATCTCAGTCAAGGGGTGACTCAACTCAGCTGGCATCCGGGAGGGAAGAACCCTTAAATACTCCATGAACACCAACTCTGCATGTCACAAACCCGCTGAAAGGACGTGGCAGACAAGAGAAAATGATGAGACATCTTAGGGTTGCTAGATGGCAAGGTGATACAGACTTTCCGGAACTAAATGAGGAAAAAAAAGATCTGTTAAATGGCATTTCTGAAACCCAGGAGAACTATTCATATGAGCTAGATACTGATGTCTCTGCTCACGCTCTGCTTGGGAAGAACAATGCAGAAAGAATGGGTGGGTGACTCCCTAGTCCACATTTTAATGTTCCTGATAACTAAGAACTACAGGTCCCAGATGCACAGAAGTCAGTATGACCACAGCATTCATGAGTACCATCAAAACACATGAAAAACGGGATAAACTATTCCTTAGTAAGAGAACAGAGGCACTACTAAACAGAGGTGAGCAATAATGCAGAAAGGACAGAATTCTTCAGGAAATATTTCTAATTTTCATTGAAAAAATGGTAACAGTGTGTTAATATCTCCATGATAACAAAGTACATCCCATTCAATTTGCAACCAATGAGAAACACTACAGAATACACATCAGAGATACACATTCAACCAGGCAGTCTCATAAATTCTCTCCAGGAACCATAAAATAATTAGCAGAATACATTTTAGGCTATGTCAGCTTTACCTGATGGTAAACCTAGGAAATGTACTGAAAATGACACTGGATTCAATTAACTAAAAATTAGAAGATAAAAATATTATCAGTCTTGGTCAAGGTATCAATTACCCTAGATCACATCTACAAATTCTTGAAGACTGAGAACTACCTGATCACAACCTGGCCCAAGCCCCAAAGCATGGATGCTGAACGATTCTCCAACCTCACTACAGCTTTACACACCAGCTCTAACTGTTAGTTTGCACAGTTCATCTCCTCTGCCCTGCAGCTCTGGGATGACAATTCAAACCACTCTGTGTTTTACTGCCAAATGCTTCTGCTTAATAGCCAACAGCAAATTGTATCCAAAAGTTGTTTTCAATTAGTGATGCTTTTGGAAAATTAATATGTCCATGACTTCAGATCTCTGACAACACTGCAAAGTCCACAGTTTCCAAATATAAGCACTGAAGCTTGTAAATGGTCTAAACCAGAAAACGGATTTTTTTTTTCTCCTTGCGCCTGAAGTTAAGTCCTTCACTTGAAGAACTTCCATTTCTGGGTGGCTGCCTCTCTCACAGCATGGCTTCAGGTTCAAGATGGCAGGACAAAATATGCTCTTCCTATTAGAATATTAAATTACTTCCAAGAGACACTTCAAAACGTACTCCCAGCTCATGATAACTAATACTTGAAGTTGGCTTTAAGGAGGATAATTCTGTATGCCCATTACAGGGTATTAGAGAGGCAGAGATCTGCTGTTAAGAACCTGTTAAGGTTAACCACAGACACATGTACTGAGCTCACCATAAATCCCATTTGCAGTATGCAAAGACCAACTGGATTACATCAGATTGATAACACTCTTGTTGCTCCACAGATTGTCCTAAACCTCCCACCTCCAAGCTTCCAAACTCCAATGCTGGCGTTGCATCCTCCCGTAGGAAGGGGGTAGCTGTTTCTCTTGGGCACCTCTGCAGCACTGACATCAATGAAGCTGCTTTTTCCAGGAGTGTGCTTTCAGTGAAATTGGTAAAGCGTTCCCAGTCAAGCATTTATTTGACTATGGTCTGACTGATAGACAACGGTAACTCATGGGTTATTTCTGGGTATAAGATGCTAGTCACGTGGCTTGTTATAGCATTTGATTTAATTTCAGGCTGAATTTTGTCTTTGTCATAAAGCCAGAGGCAAAGCATCAAATATGTTGCAAAACATATTTAACAAACCCCTGCTTATTTTACATGGATTTTTTATCAGTCTATTTCTATTGACAATCATATCCACAGAGTGGCTGCACAGTGCCTAGAGTTTCAGTAATGAGCAAGGAACCCAAACATATTAGATGCATGTAAAAACATAGATAAATTTGCAGTTTCTTTGGGTGGCCATCCATTTCTATCCAAGGAGTGCTAGTTATTTAAAATATTTTAAGTATTACTTAATTATCGCCAGTTTTATGGATGGCTAGAAAGGAATCTGGAAAACTATGAAATCTGCAGTGCAACTCTGTGAGGAGCAAACCTCAAATCTGACCCTCTCTGAGTACCATGAGACCAACCCTTCTCCTCAGTTATCTGTAATTGAGTTTACTGCCTTGAAATGGGAACCGCAAATTCTCCAGTGAGATAATTGGCATATTTTCTAGTTTCCATATAGCTCGTGTTTCTCAATATTTCCTGCAAAATTACTGTTTTAGTTAAGTTGTTTCAAACACAGTGGTTCCTACACAAACAGTTAGTTAGAGGTAATGCTACTCCTCCACTTCTTTAAGTCTAATGTGCCCCGTATTGCCCCACTGCTAGAAAAATAGGAGGACCACACTTAAGGAACGTGAGACTTGATCAAGAAGAACAAGAGCTATGCTACAGAGAAGAAAAACATGAGCTCTCAAAGAAATGCTGCAACTGCAGGTTAAATACGATCCTTGGATGTGCAAGGCTACCAAGCATGACTCCAGGTGCCTATCTGTCACTGCTACAAACACTGCTGGAACACTGTCTTCAGCTAGCTGTCCCCATTCAAGAATGTCACTGATTATACTGAGTAAGGAATAAAGCTGTGAAAGAGTAAGTTGGAGTGGAAGATTGCCAGTTCACAGAGGGTGGTTCTGCAGATGATCTGAAAATAGTCCAGAAGCATTTTGCATAGGAAATCAGTGTGACTGTGGAGGGTTCTCAGTCTGGCAATGACAGAACAAAAGCCCATGACTGGAAATTAAATAAACCCACAGAAAAATATCATCAGAGAAAATAGAAGATTATGAAACAACAAATCTACGAAGTAGGTTTTCCATCACCAGAGAGCTCTAAATGAAGGTGAGAGGGGTGATGTTTAAATCAGCCTTTTTTCTAAGAGTCAAGAATTAATGTAGAAAAGTCAAAACCTGAGCTAAAGAGCAGGTCAGTCAAACTGGTGACTTTCCTCACCTTAGAAATCAAGGTACCAGTGAGTAAGAGGCTGTGGCACAGGCAATATTGGAAAGAAACTTCCAGAGAGAGGTTTCACCTGGAGAGAAGGTGAATAGACAAACAAAGGCTCTTCGCAGCCAATACCAGCATGAACTGTGCATCCAAACAGCCCTGGAGAACTCACTTCCTTGGGAAAAGGTCTTCAGCAGCCTGCAGCAACCTCTGCTGTGGAGGTTCCCAAACTGCTGTCCAACTTGAGCACCTGCCAATAGCAAGCATGGACCTGGTGAAGAAGATGTTGTTCTCACTGCTTTTTGTTGCCAGCTGTTAAATTCCAGTAAGAAATCCGTCAGAAAATTCAAATATTTTACTCAGTTTTCCCATAAGCAATTGCTCAGGTTGCATAAGGTCTTGAAAGATTAAAACATAGTGATGAATTTGATCCTTCTGCTGTAATACAGCTCACCCTAAAGAAAATATTTAAGAGTTCCTACATATTTGCTTTAGCTGAGACCCAGGAAGTAAGCTTTAATGCAAATGCCCACCACAACAGGAATTCAATGTTTGACTGATATGTGCAAATATTGATATGACTGCAAAAAAGACGAAGTATGACAGTGTGCTAGCCTAGCTGCAGGTTAACATAAACAGCACTTAAGGCAGAAATGTCAGCATGGAAGTGAACATGCTGAATTCAGAAAGAAAGTCAAGATAATCTTTTCTATTTCAACTCTGTTCTTTTGCACCAGAAAAATCTCAAGCATTTTCAGCAATGAATAAACTTGCTGGTAAGAACTGACAAATATAACCCTGGCTATTCAGCAGCCAGAGCATTGCTTCCCTTCTCAAAGGAGACTGCCAGTTTCTTCCATCCCCTTCAGATTGTTAGCTCTAGTTAACACTCTTGGCGTTCAAACCTGTGCGAAGACCTACTACTAACTCAGGTCAGCTGAACATCTCTGTGTGAGTTACAGTACCCAAAGAGAGAGAACAAGACAAGATGTGCCGCCTCCGGAGAGAGAACTGGGAAGCCACCCTTCCACATACTGATTTCAAAGCAAGGAACAATTGCCATTCTAACCTGCTATTAAGGATTATACAACAGTAGCTCTTTTGGCAGCAGATCACGGTGTTTCAAAACAATGATGCTTTTCATTAGGTTCCAGTGCGTTTCAGGAAGCAAATACAGACTTAATGGGCCTTTCCAGGACATTAGTACCAAACAAGATGCACAGCTCTGATCAGTAGCACAGTCATTGTAAAAGCATGCAACTGGGTCAGTCTGGATAACACAAACAGCCAAAAGGCCTCTTTATCTTCTAAACACTGAAGGTGAGGGAGGACACTTTTATTGGCTTTCCTTAGTGAATGTGCTTACTGGAAAAAAAAAAACTCTTTGGTCCCTGCTCCATCAATATTTTATAGAAAAAGTAAAGACACCAAAAGCTTATTCTGTTTGCTTTTTTTAATCTTTGAAAGTAAATGAAAGAATAAGGACGATTTTTTAATAGACACTTGAACCCTCTTCCATGCTGGATAGGCCCTCTCTACACATCTATGGGCTACATAAATAGATGTGACAGCAGAATCAGCTTGAGAACCATCTCCGTAGGCTGGAAACATGACTTCACATTTCCTTCCAGCCTTGGCTGAAAGCAGTCCCTGCTCAGCCCAGGTGCAGACAGCCAGCTGGCTGGTCAGTGTGAGATCCACAGCCCTCGCCAAAGGACGTGCTGCTGCGTAGAGAAGCAGGCATACTTGAACTGGGGAACACTGGCTCCTCCTTCATAAAAAAAGTTACTGAAAATAAATACTGAGATCAGCAGCTGAAAACGATTTGGTAATTCTGAAAGCTGCTTTGTCAAACCAATGGGAACTCTTTTATCCGGTAAGAGTCTTCATTTCAAGCACCACTCCCTTCTCCTCCCACCTTTTTGAGAAAAAGCTTACCAAATGCTCATATACTAACTTAGTCTATATTCCTTTTGAGATCTTACACACCAATAACACACAGATCACTGACAAATAAACTGAGTGCTATGGAACTAAGCCAGACACTGGAGAGAAGGCCTTAACACCCAGCAAGGCCACAGCCTTCATATGGAAAACTCAGTTTTCAACTTGCTGTTTATCCAGAGAAGACAAATAAGATAAAATAATGACACTGCTCAGCTATAAAGGGTACTGTGAAGATAAATACAGAAACCATATAGTAAAGCGGATCTTGATTCTCAGTTATCCTACCACAGAGAGCTCCAGAAGTGTATTAGTCTACTACAGATTTCACAGGTTTACTACTTTTGTTCTTAATAATGGTTTCCCATTTCTTTTACAAGAAGCCTTCCCTGAGGCTGATACAGCCTTTCAGGTGAGGCAAGAGTCTTCTGCATTGAGGTTCAGTTCATCAAATTCACTCCTGGCTGGCTCTAACACCCTCCTGAAATGCTCATAAAGGTCAGAAGTACAACCCCCTCCTTCTCAATGTTCCTCCCTGTTCAATAACCACAAGTACCCCTGACGTGAGCTACAGAGAAATCCTCTTTCTCCCCATCGAAGGCTGGACATGTACTTATCACTCACCATGGAGATCAGAAAGGTTTGTACTTAAAACCTTTCCTGCACTCTGCTCTGAGCAAGTGGTCCCCCAGAGCAGCTCCTGGCTGATGGGAAGTGAGCTACAGAGCTACCAACTGAGCACGCACAAAGAGATAAAAACAGGGAACATGAAGTCTGTAGGTGTTCTGAAGTGCTCTTACGGTGTGAAGCTCCCCTCTGCATACAGAGCATGATTCCTTTCTTTTCTGATCTGCCTGATTACAAATGAAATTACAAGTCTATCCTTAGGGCACAATAGTGCCCCACCTAAGTGTTATCAGCCCCCAAATCTCATTTAATCTTGACAGATGTGTAGTACCAAGGCCCCACTGCAGGAAATTCTATGAGTAAATTAATTTTACAAACACTTTCTCAGCAGTATCCCCATGCTCCTCCAAAAGACTACTAATTTATGCTGCATTTCTTAGGCAACCTACATAACTTAATTATTCAGTAAAGTAACTGAACATCTATGATGACTCTGAGCTTTTGCGAAGTGTCTGGCTTCTCTTTGATAAGCTAACTGTCTCGACTTTATCAAGTGACACCAAAGCCTACATTACACTGTTTTCCAACTGTATCAACTTTGTTTCTTTGGAAACTTTTTACTATGCCGTCCAAGCAAAACACAAGCCATCAAAGCTCATCTGAGGAAACAAAGTCATCTTTCCATGGTCCCTTCAGCTCACTGTTTTTTAATAGGTTAAATCAATCCTGTTGACATAGTAGACTGTTCCCTGGCAGAAGCTGAGGAAGATACAGTGCTCTCTCTATTCTTGTTTCAGCATAGACAGTGCTCAGAGGGAACACGGATGAAATGACAGACATATCCCATCAGCTGTGACCTGGAAGAAACCTGTCAGCCTGAACAGTTAGAGAACTTTAACAAACAACTAAGAAGGCATCGACAACAAGTCTCTATTATCCCAACACCAGAGCCGAGAGGTTCTAACACTGAACCTTACCTGTGACTGGGCCTTCTCTCTTTAAGGAACCTCAAGTATCTTGTCAGTGTAGACTTGAAGACTTGTTCAACAGCACAGTCCTGTGCTCTTGCTGCAGATGAGTGAACACCTCGAATCCCCTGGCCTCTGAGATGCCTCTAAAAAATGTTTGTCCCAAGCAGAGCAGTAAAACAACTCTGACTCACTGAGAAGGACTCCTTTTTCTGCATGTTACCTGACCTAATGTAGGTGCTAAAAAAAAGCTGACCACACGCCCTGCCAGCACAAAGTCTCCTGTGCAGCCACATAAATGCCTCCTAATTGCTGAAAAAAAATCCCAGTGTGGCTCTGAGCGTCACAACATGGAAGACTGTTCTCTACATGTCCTAACCTTTTTGATATTTGTTCTTGACCCCGCCAGCACACATCAATTTATGAGGACTGTAAGTACTTTTTATTACCGTCTTTGTTAATATCTACTCACTAGATATTCTGTGAAAAAATCTGAGTGAAGACAGTTGAGTGGCAGATGAGTAAAACTTTGTTAGTTTTTCATCATCTGCTGCCTCCTGATTGCTCAAGTCTAGCAAGTAGAGTTTTTTGGCCTTGGATCATAAAACTGCCAGTGCAATATTGCAAGAGAAGTTACAATATATGTAAAACAAGAGGTTACGAACCTACCTAATCTATTATCATATGATAGGAAAGGTTAGATTACAAATATGTTTTTAACAAACTCTTAGAAAGGGCACAGTGTTACTTCCCCAGATCAGAAGTGACAGAAGTCCCCAGACTACAGAAGACTACAGATGGCTATTTCATCTCAGATCACAGCAAGTAAAGCTCTTTCCAATTTGTATAAAATTTGCTCACACCCATCTGCTGACAATTCCAGCACTGACACTTTTTAACAGTCACTCTCTATAAAATCATCCCATGTCAACATTGCCAGAAGGATGATGTTGAAGGAGGATACCAATAAATGCCAGAAGATGCGAGACGCATTCTGCTCAGGATGTCTGCAGTCACCAACTGGTTAATGGTACAGGCCTTCTAGAGGCTAAACTCATATCATTAACTAAAAAGGACTTAAGATCATCTGGTAGGATAGTTACTGCTTAGCAGCAACACTTTCAGCTAGAGCAAGCATTCTGAAGAACAGAGGAGAAGTTTTGTGCCTGCTTAACTTGAGCCACTTGCAAATACTCATTTTTATCATTTCTCCCTAGCAGAGCTCTATCCAGCCCTGTCAGCTGTAGCCCTGCTTTTAAATACAGGTGAAAAAGGTCCGCTGACCACTTCTACCTTCATAGAGATCCTGTTCACATGTTTGCGCTTTCCTTTAGGCAATGTTTTATTTTCCTTCTTTAACAAAGAAAGGCGATGTGGACATGCAACATCTCAAAGCACCAAAACACTCAGAACAGACCCTGCCTTGCTGACCTGCCCTTAAACATCACTGGTGCATCCACTGATGCTTGTGACATGAAGCAGAAAATGAAATCTGACTCCTGCCTCAGTTTCCAGACAGCAGAACTAACAGATGATTTACCAGTCTGGCTTCCTTCAGTGTTAAATTCCTTTTTCCACCTTCACTCAGTCACTCATATTCGATGATGGGAAAGCTACAGGAACTGAACTGGAAGAGCGGTTTCCAGGGTCAGCCTCAAGCTAACTGGTTCTCAGAGCACCTGCAATTTATGTTCAACTGATCAGTTTTGCTTTAATGATCTCATGCCAACCTAAGCAGAACACAATCTAAACAGCACACAGATAATAGTATAATAAAAGTGGAACCGAACAAGCAATGAAAAAGAAACGACTGTGCAGCTACTCTGGGTATCCGTTCTTAAAAGGTCCCAGTGAATACTGCACGGGATGACAGAAAGGACACAACTGAACCAAGACACTAGGGACCAAATCTTACAGCCCTTTCCTGGGACTTCAAAGGCTACATATGTCTGCATAGTCTTGAAATTGAATTGTTTTGTAATATCCAAAATGGTGACTTGAAAAGATCAGAACCACTTGAAACACCTTCGCCAACATGTTCAGCTCTTTGAGCAGAAAAAAATAAAGGTATCTCAGAGATGGAGAAAGCAAAGGAAATCAAAATCTAAAAATATTATTTATTTGTAATTGCAACTGGTTCTAATTATTGATTTCCAAAATTACCTAAGCAGCCTGCTGTTTCTCACTCTTAGGTGTTCTTATTGGTAATCTGTGTTATGACTGCAAAGCACTTGCATAAATCTCAACTCAGCACCTCTTTGGGTTTCTGAGTGCAGAACATCCACCTGATCTTCCCTGACCCCATGTTCCTAACATGTGTGTTCCTATGTGCAACTCAACCTACTGAATCACTTCAAACATCAGCTGAATTCAGCTGGTCTAGAGATTTTGCCAAACTATGGATCTTTTGAATTTACCTTCCTTTCTGGGTTACTTTAGAAGCCAACTAGAAAGTTTCTCTTGTTACATTCCATGGCCAGACGCACTACATTTGATGCAAATGCCAAGAGGGGCATGGTCCAGTAGTAAAGTATGAGCTGAAGCCCACCCACAGCTACCATCCTCCAAAGGAAATAAGGAATACTGATTTCAGCATCTAACACCACCTGAATCACTAGGCGCTTCCTCCTGACACCAGCACACACCAGTGAGATGCAGCCGTTGATGTCGCAGCAGTGCCGGCAGCAGCTGCTGCCAGGGGAAAGGCAGCAGCTCGCACAGAGAAGGGGCAACCCACCCACAAGGTTCCATAATCCAGGTCTGGCCACCACAGCTGCCAAAGCGGGACCACTCTGGTTGCAAAGTACTTTAGGGAAGCGTACCTTCCCACAGGGTTCAACGAAAATTTGCTGCCTGAAAAACTAGCAAGAATGTATCTTAAGTGTTTCATGTATTATGCCAATGTTAACAGGGAGAACTACAAGGCCTGGGTGAAAGCCAGATAATCCAAAGGCCTGTTCTTAAGCAAACAGTGGAAAACCACTCTACTTCAGAGCCTCCTGCTGAAACCCATACAGGAAATCCCTAGTTTACCCTTTCCTCTGAACCAACAGTGCCAAGTAAGGTTAAATAATAATCCTGTAGTAAGCATATATGCAAAACAGTTAAGTCTTTGTTTGAAAATATCTGGAAGGCAGCTGGGAGCTGTGAATACTCTATAACTAAATTAAGCTAAGTATGGTCTGCATAATGACTTCGAGGAACCTTTTTTTTTAAATAAATCACTTGCGGTGAAAAGAGTCAGAACAGTAGTTTTGGACACCAAACTCATCTTCTTATTTACAGGATGGGCTCAACACAAGCAGTTCTACAGGACACTATTCCCACACATCTGTTTCCACTGACTTACTTCACTTTGGAGCCACCCTCAAAGCTCCAAAGAATCACATCTTCCATCCACCTCCAGAAGCTGTGCCCACACATCCCTTACTTTCAAAAGAGAAACCAACCAGTTGCTCGAGGCCTAGCATCATTTCTATAGGTATCTCATTACCATGGCTGCTGCTCTCCTCATTTAAATGGCTCACACCTTTGCAGAATTCACAGCAATTTTAGCTGCTATGATGCATGAGGTGAGAACCGACTTTTGTTGCTTATATGTTAAGAGAAGGCAGCATGCACGTAATTAGTAGGGTTTCCAACCCCCTCAGTTTACTCAGAACTTTATCTCCAACGAAACTACCAGAAAACAGCCGGCTGTGATGGTAAACCCCCCAGCAAGAATTCGTGCCCAGAGAAGGATAAGCTAAGGTCACACCAAGCAACAAGTTTAACCTCTACTATCCTGTACCAGTGTTGAAAAAGCAGTAGGACTGAGAGGGCTGGCACACATTTGCTCACTGCTCCTACGTGTGGGAATCCAACTGCCTGGGAAGTAACAGCACATCAGCTTTTGACCTTACAGTCAGGTGCATACACTGCTACACATTCAGGTGGTAGTAAGATTTGACGAAGACTGCTGTGGGGTTTTCTACGCTCAATTACTCAGGCTCCCTTTGTGATCTCATGCTGTCATATAAAAAGTGTATTTCTCCTAATACAGTTTCACATAGGCAGGTCTCCCAACTACCTTTATAGTTCAGCAAACACATGCACGACACTTAGTGACTACCCTCACATAAGTGGGTTTGGATTATCAATTGCCTACAGTATCTTAAATACCCAAGCAATTTTTTCCCACCAGATGTTGCTTAAGATCTATTAAGGTACATTAAGTTCTATTTATTGTACGTGCTGATTCTCTCTGACTGTGTTAAGAAAGCAGACTCATGTTATATATGTTCTCTATGTAGAGTACACAGTCCAAGGTTTTAGGAACCATTCCAGTTAACGAGCCATAATGATTAAAAAGCAAAATACAGCTCACTGCTCCAAAGCATCATAAGCATGACACATAATAATAATTTCTTCAGTAGCACAAAACAGATATTTTATAATGGAAATATTTATATGAATATGCACTTTGTAGATGATCCAAGAATTCTGTGCTCCAGCACAGAATGGCCAACTCCTGAAGACTCACATTGTGGCCATTTCAAATACCACATCAAATGGTACTTGTGTTGCTGACACTATAAATAAAATGTACAAAGGAGGTGTAGTACAGACAATAAGTGAAGAATTCCCAAACGCTGACTTGGTAACACATCTCATCCCAAACACATCCCAAAGAGTGAGACAAGGCTTCCATTCTGGGGCACATTCTGTTCCATTTGCTGTCCTCCTACTTCCATTAACAAAAAAGCCACATTTTTTTTATATCAGGACACTCAGAGTTCTCAATGCACCCCAAGGCAAGGACACTGCATACAACAGGCACTGCAAACTCATCCCAAGGTCCATCACCCAGGCTGTCCTCTGCTGACTTACAGTGCTGTCCTCAGTTTCCCTTGTAATAGAGCTGGAAGGCATATGAGCATTTCTTATCCTGCGAAGACTAGTTACTGAGGTGTTCTCTTAAAGAAGTGAAGAGAAGGCACAGACCTGCCAAACAGCAAGCCAGTTCCTACAACTTTCCACTGCCACCTGTCTGGAGACACATCAATCCACCTTCCCCAGGACAAGCAGCTTGTAAATGTTAACGTCACTTTGGGCCACTACAGACCTCTGTAGGATTGTCACCAGTGGCTGAGCAAGGGCAGCTGCATGGTACTGAATCACCTAGATACCAAAGCACTCGCTGATTTCAAACTCCTACACAAGAATGGGTTCCCTGAGCGCAACTGCGTGACCCCGCTTTTGTCTCCTGCCCAGGATCTCCAGGGCAGAGCTACAGCAGCCCTTCCTCCTGCACCTCCCTGTGAGTCAGTCTCTACGATTTCTGTAGCAGTCAAAGATTGCAGACCATCTCAGTTTGCCCTAGAGCACCACATACCTACTCCACAGCCAGCCCGGGGTCATCTCCAGATAACAGCTCACACTGCAAGCTAACCACCCATCTATCAGTTTTTAACCAGAGCATTATTTTATTATGCTGAACTAACTGCAAATAACAGGTACGATGTGAGCAAATAAACCTGTCTGCCTTTCAATAAGCATCAGTTACACATCGTATTGTAACAGCTTTCTTCCCTTTTATTTCAGACACCAAAATAATATACTTGTACATTTTTAAAGGAAATAAAACACTTTCAGTGTTCCCCCAAAGAGTACAATGCTGCAGTGTTTACCAGTAAACACCACAGTAAGGTTTCTGTTTTTTCAAACACAAACATTCCCCTAGAAGTCAAAAAAAAAAAGTCTAGGGCGAATATTTCTAGTGATTTTAGGAAGGGTCTATTAACTTTTGATTCAAGCTATATTAGGAATCAAACATGAGAGAGTAACAATTCAAGAGGGACTTATTATTAAAAATTGCCTACAAACTACAAATTTGCCTGGGAAAATTTCAGCTTGCATCTGGTTTTTGCTAGCGTATATCCTAGAAACAGCGTATAACACTAATGCTACTAATGCAAATATACTGACAGGCTGTTAAAGTCAAACCTCAGCTGAAAACATTTCTCCCATTCTTACAATTTTTCTCCCCATTTATCTCTACAATTGTACTTAATTCAATGGACCATTTTAAACATAATTCAGTGGTGCATTTTGCTATACAATTCCTCTGAATGACGCTACACAGAGTAAAGGTATTGTGCTATATAATGAAACTACATCTATGCTTGAACAAACTCCAACTGCTGTTAATCAAACCAGCATGTTCCTGAATGATCTTTTGGACTCTCTGGGCTAATGGCAATAGATTATTTTAAATAGAAGTTCTATTCTAAAACATGTTTAGGTTGACAGGGGCTGACAAGGGCTGTGACAAATTTCCAGAGCTAAGCTGATCCGTTTGCAAGTAAAACACTAGGGCTTTTACTCATGGCCAGAAGTACAAAACCAGCGCATGAAACAAAGATCAAAATGTAGTTCTGAGTTTTGTTTCTGGTTTTCAGTAAAACCATGCAGCACCTGAAAATGTTCACGTTTTCCACTTATTCTCTACAGACAAACAGGTACATGGATCACAGCAACATATTCCAGTCGGTGACATGATGTTATTCCAAACGGACAGAGGGGACCAGGTATGAGCCAGACATTTCTAAGTGAGCATTTAGAAAGCACTTTGCATTCTTGGAGGTTCAGATGGTAAATCTTCCAGAGCTAAAAAAAATCTTTTAAAACATAAGTGATCATGCCTTGGGAATAATATTCTCAGGACCACGCCAAAGAGGATCCTCAGCTTCTAGCCTGGCAGCCTCTAGAAGAACCACCAAGGGAATAAACTCGAGGGTTTCACAATCCCGGTGGTTCCAGGAATTTTTAAGACTGCCTGTGCTACAAGGAACACTCCTGCTCTATTAAACCATCCGGTCTCTCAGAAGCCAAAGCAGCGGCTGCTTCCGCCGTGCATTTTGCAACATTATTTTTGGCACAAAAGGAGGGACTATTAAAAAAAAAACAAGCACAGCCAAAGCAGCTAAGCATTGTTTCTAGCTCAAGTACGCGGTGCCTCGCTCCTGTCTGTAGCTCTGATCAGCTCAAGCGCCGGGAGCAGCTGGAAAGGAGCGGAGCGCTCACAATGAACCTGGCTCTGGGGCTGCTCGGGAGACTCTGCCCAGCGCCGGGATCAGGCTGGCTTCCTCAGGGATCGCTCTGCCCCGGCGGGAGCTGCGGGATGACAGGCGGTGGATGGGATAAGGGGGGGGGCACGAACGCACTGGGGGTTCCCGGGGGCTCCGCGCGCGCCCCGGCGGGGAATGCGGCTCGGGCCCTGCCTGGCGCGTGGCGGGACGGGCTGAGGCAGCGCGGGGCCGCCCTCCCGGGACGCGACGGGACGGAGCCGACGGGACGGGGCCGGCGGAACGGGCGCTGCCCGCGAGGGGTTCCCGCGCCGGCAGGACGGGAAGCAGCACTGGGGCTCTGCTCCCTGCCCCTCCCTTCCCTCCTCATCCCCGGCGGCGGACAGACACCCCGCGCGCCCCATCCCACGTCTGAGGGGAGCGGGGAGGGGGCGCCTCCCATCCCGCCGCCGCGCGCACGCGCACTCGCACGCGAGCAGTGCCCCCCCCCCCCCCCCCCGCCCCCCGCTTCCCGCCCGCTCTCACCTCGCGCCGCGCCGCGAAAAGAAAACCTGCCCCGCACCAACTGCCGCAGCGCAGTGCCCGGGCGCCCGCACTGCGCACGCGCGGCCCCTGCCGAGCGATTGCCACGCCTCCTCGCCC